>CM035430.1:61585687-61633187 GCA_020310875.1 Ceratopteris richardii | reverse complement strand
CAAAATATGAATATAGATTGAATCTAAAGCTTTTAGTTACAAAAGCTAGTCATAAAGTTTCTAAGAGATATTATGTGAGTGAATATGTGCAGAAAGAAGGAAATAAGCTAGTAAAAATAGTTATTACACTCATTAATTAGGTTTTTTCTGATGTAGAGCACTAGCAATGATCACTTCTCGTGATGAACTGCTAGGTAAACACATGGTACAACAACAACACGTGAATAAACCCTAAATAAGGTTCTACAACTCTCCCAAATTAGCATGCACACTAAGAAGGAGGTAAAGCTCCATAAAACTCCTCCAAATCTGCATATACACCTTCAAAACTCCTAGCTCTAAACCCTAGAGCTTGTTTCTTGAATGCTTCAAGGATTGATAACTTAATGAGTTGGAATGCACGCAGATACTATACACTTTCTTCTTTTTGAAAGGAAATATATTATGGAATGCACTCTCATACTACACACTTTCTTTCTTGTACCACAAAAGAGAGACCTACATGCTAGGCCCTACAGACACAAGTGGAATCTTGTCACACGATCTTGCCATATGCAAATCTTTGACTCGAGTGTTCCCATAGAGGAAGATCCTGAAACTCATGGTGCATGCAAGACCCTAGAGATCAATCATATATCTCAAAGAGCCTAGTGCATAGAGTATATCAGCTTTCATATCACAAGATTCTTTCTTTTAGCTATGAGATCTACCCAAGCTCTTGGAGGTCCCCAACTTTGTTGCAAAATGACCTATAGAGAACTTCACTATGATGTTCATATGTGTCCATTAAGTGGAGAAAAATACATGGGTGCTCGGGGAAAGAGAAAGGTACGTACAGGTTGTGGGAGTTTTGAGGAATAAATAAGGGACTCCGATGAACTTGTTGAAGCCCCAAAGAATAGATTTTATAATGCTTCAGGGTCTAATTTATTAAAAGTGAGCTTTATGCAAGCTTTGCCAGAAGTTATGAAACTTGTCATATTCTTAATAGTTCCAAAATCGAATTCCAAGGATCTTCAGAGAATCCATTTAACGTTGCTTGATCAAAAGCTATTCTTAAATTCTTGCACATGCTTATGATTCTTCATTTAAATAGTAAGGTTTTGAACCATCTTCAACATTATTACCAAACTTCCTTTATTCTCATTAAAAATCCTCTATCTGCATTTTGTCACATAATGATTAGGTTTCTTGCAATAGTCACATATACCTTTCTTTGAGGTGGATATAGTGGAAGTAGACTTCTCTTTTGGTGTGGGGGAAGTACTGGAACTAGATGTGGTAGAAGAAGTAAATGAAGACTTTGAAGTAGAAGACTTACTTTCCTTTTTAGTCTACAAAATCTTCTTCTCTTTTCTCATTGTCTTCTTCTTCTTCTTCCCTTTAGATGATGACACCATGGATTCGTCATTCTTTTCCATGTGCTTGTGCATGTTGTTAATCTTCATTTTGAAGCAAGAAGGACTAAAAAACTTCAAATGATATTTATCTATCTCTTGTAGAGAGAGTAAGATATGTAACAAAAGAACGATAGGTAGATGGAAGTGAATTTATAAGGGCATTCACCAGCCCATTATCATATATAGATACTCCAACATTAAGAAGTTGATCATGTTAGTCCTTGAGGTTCATCCTTGTGTTGTCTAACTATCTTGTGAGATGAAGTTTCCTAGCAATGTTTCTCCTTTGATAGAGACTCTCTAACTCCAAGCAAGCCCCGTCAATCCCATCTAAACTCGTCTTCTATAGGTTGAATCTAATTTTTTCTCCCTCTTTTTATGGATGAAGATATTATCTCCTATTCTTCCTCTTTAGTTTACTCAGCCAAAATTGAACTAACATCCGTTTTTAATGAAGAAGCAACATCTTTTTGTGCTTGTCCTAATCTTGGGTACTTTCCATTGACAATATTCCAGAAGTCCTTGAAAACTAGCAAATTCATCATCATAAAAATCCACATTGGATAGTTAGAAATTACATTGAGCTTGTCTTCTTGTTGCTATATATCTTTATAATCACTCATCTCGAATTAGTAGACTATTTTCATTCATGTAAATCAAAGACCAAATGTTCCCTTGTCTTTATGAAAGACTTTCTTAGAGATCCCTTAGCTTCCTCACCCCTATGGAAGGTCAATGTCAAAATACTATATGTAAAATGCACCATATGATTCTGGATAAGAAAGTTATGTCTCTTGAGGGTTTTTCAGGTCAAAACTGGTAAATACGCAAAGAAGATAATTACTTGAAAGTCTTGACCAAAATTTACCAAAAAATTTAAAAATTACAAACCCTAAAATTTGAACAAAATTTCTTTATGGAGAGGGTTATCAATTGCGATGGACAAAGTTGTCCATCATGGCCTGTCATTCGCGATGGATGGTGTTAATCCCAATGGATGTGCCGATCGCGATGGATGTGTCAATCATGATGGATGTGTGGATCACGCTGGATGTGTTGATTGCGATGGACGTGTCAATTACGATGGATGGTGTCAATGATGATGGATGGTTTCAGTTGTGATTGATTGTATCTTTTGGATTTTCTCATTGGTTTGTGTCGATCCTATGTGTCCTGATGGTTAAAGTTTTCGTTGATCTTATGTGTCAACAATGATATTTGTGTTAATCTTGATGGACAAGGATGGCCATTGTGATGGATCCTACCTATCACGATGGACAAAGCAGTCCAATGTGGTTTGTCAATCATGATGCATAGGCTGTCCATCAAGATGGACATGCTATTTGTCACGATGGACAATGTTAATGTTGATGGATGTTGTCTATCATGATGGATAGAGAAAATTCAATTAATTTTGGAATCTATGTGTATTTGTGATGTGCAATCCCTCTACTCCATGATGATCTACTCAATTTTACCAAAGGACAACTTTTTCCATCTCTGAGGATGGATAGAGGTTTACCTCCAAACTTGTGCAGACATTTTGTGTACCTGCTAGAGTTGTTGCAGCTTCTGTGGATGTGGATACCTACAAGAACACTCTATTTGTGAGGCTGAGTATAGGGAACCTTTCATAGCTCATGTTGAGTATGTGTGGCCTAGATGCCTTATGGCTGATTTGGGTGTTTGTCAATCTTCAACCACCACCACTTTTATTGAGAGTCAAAGCCCATTCGTAGTTGCAAGGAACCGTATGTTCCCTCCCACTAAGCACATTAGGTTGCACTGTAGCACCGTCGCTCTCTCTCTCTCTCTCTCTCTCTCTCTCTCTCTCTCTCTCTCTCTCTCTCTCTCTCTCTCTCTCTCTCTCTCTCTCTCTCTCTCTCTCTCTCCCCCCCCCCACAACCCCCGCCCCCGCCCATCCCTCTCTCCCCTGTCCGCTATCCCCACTACCCCTGCCCCCACCAATCCCTCTCTCCCCCGCCCGCTATCCCCCGCGAGTCCCTCTCTCCCCGCCCGCTCTCCCTTTTGCCCCCCTCCCCCCACCTCTGGAGCTGTCCCCCTGCCCCCGCAGTCCTCGCCAGTCCCTCTGCTCCCTCCTCTTCCCACCCACAAGCCGTGTAGCCACTGTACCGCAGCTCCCTCCCCCCACTACCCTCCCACACGCTCATGCACAGCCTCCCCCACCCACCCCACCCGCGAACCCTGTAGCCCTTCCCCATGCCCTCACACGCAGCCTCCGGCAGCCCACCCCACCCTGCGCCTTCCTCACTCCCCCACCCACAGCCTCCTGCAAAATGTCAAAGTATCATAGTTTTTGGGTGAATGTGCGATTCAAAATATCTGTATTCTAGGGAGACAAGAAACTTCAAGGGGTTTGCATATGTGGACTTCAATGGAGGATTCGGACACGTTGAATTCTTGAGTGCAGTATGCAATCCCTGACGCCTCCATCTTTCCCCCACTTGCAGCTTCCCGCAATCCCTCGGGGTCACCCTTTGAAATTTCATCCTGATGGGGATAGATCATTGCAAGTATTGATCTTCGATGAGAAATTCCTAAGCCCTCCCACTACTCCCACCACACCAACCTCCACTCCTTCCCCCCTCAAACCCCTCGGCCAGCCTCCACTCTACCCCCCTCAACTCCAACCCTAACTCCACCCTCCACTCCACCATCTCTACCTCCCCCTCCGTCCCCCTCATCTTTTTCCCCACAACCTCCACACGCACCCCCACCACCATCTCCACCTCCCCCTCCGCCCCCTCATCTTTTCCCCCACACCCACCCCCACCACCATCTCCACCTCCCCCTCCATCCCCCTCATCTTTCTCCCCACAACCCCCACACCCACCCCCACCACCATCTCCACCTCCCCCTCTGTCCCCCTCATCTTTTTCCCCACAACCCCCTCACCCACCCCCATCACCATCTCCACCACCCCCTCCACCCCCTCATCTTTCCCCCCACAACCCCCACACCCACCCCCACCACCATCTCCACTGTCCTCCTCATCTTTTCCCCCACAACCTCCACCCCCACCACCATCTCCACCTCCCCCTCATCCTTTTCCCCACAACCCCAACACCCACCCACACCACCATCTCCACCACCCCCTCCACCCCCTCATCTTTTCCCGCACAACCCCCACAACCCCCATTCCCACCACCGTCTCCACCTCCCCCTCCACTCCTCATCCTTTCCCCCACCCCCCGTCATCGTTTTTCCCACCACCCCCTCATCCTTTCCCCCACAGCCCCCATGCCCACCTCCACCACCATATCCACCTCCCCCTCCACCCTTCATCTTTTCGCCCACAACCCCCACACCCACCTCCACCACCATCTCCACCTCACCCTCCACCCCCTCATCTTTTCCCCCACAACCCCCACACCCACCTGCTTCCCCCCCCCCCTCCATCTCCACTACCTCCGGTCCCATCCTCTCTCCACAGCCATGCTTGATAAAGTTCAGATGACTATCCCAAGAGAATACAATTGGTTTGGTAAAAGTTCTTCTGATGTTGTTACAATGGTGTTTTTCAAGTATGAAGAAGATGACTCTTCCAATTAAGGAATTCATTGGGCTCTTGGATTGGTGGGGTTAAAATCAACCCTCTATCCCACCGTCCCTCCATCCGCACCACCCACCATCTCTCACACTCAATGGGTCATTCCAATAGCACGGCCGGCACGTAATGAAGATCTCGGCTTGCATGCAAACGTGGCAGTAAAAGTGTAAGTGGTAAAAGGGAAATTGGAGAAATGAGTATTGCCATGACGACTGCCTATTCTTGAGGATCCAATTCAAATCTAGTGGCATATTTGATCTACCCCTCCAATTTTGGATGAATCTCTTGTATTGATGTTGTTTAGTTTTGGAGTGGCATGGTAGCCTAGAGCATCAACTTTTGAGCATTTCTTTTGCCTATATTGTAATCATCTATGTGAACTAAGGAGTGGTTTCATCCTTTACTATTGCCATTGTCATTGATCTTCTCTCGGAGTGTCTACATTTACTGTAAAATTATTGTGGTCTGCCTGCTCACAGAAATGTTAAAGGGTATACTTCCCTAAGGAGGACCTCCCTTGAGTAGGAGGAGTACTGGAAGTGCATATTTTCTGCTCTTGTTAAAAGTGGATACCCGAGTACCTCCTCTACAGTTTGGCACGCCAGGTGGGACCCTTGCATTTCTATGAGAGGCCCTGAGCATAGTAAATAGTCCTTTTTTTAGTATTTTTGCCCTATTGCATTTTGCAAGTAGGTACATGACCCATATGCGAGTAGATAAGGAGCCTCTTCATGTACGAAGGAGCCTTATCAAGTCCGCTATATCTTCGACTAGTGAACAATCATCCCCTCTACCTCCTTTAAACTTATGCGTTGATTTGGGTGCAACTCCTCTGTCAAAAGAAAAGCATAGGAGAACCTTAGACTGCTCCTCAGATACGTCAGAGGAAACACCAGTGCAAATGGAGGATCTCTCTCATTTACAGTCTAGACTCAATATCAAGTTCCCTACCTTCAAGGGACAAGCTTATGAGGATGCTGATGATCATGTGAGGAGATTCATCTCCTTATGCCATGGACGAGGTCTGCAGAACAGAGAGGATGCAATTCTAGTACTCTTCCCATCCACATTGGAAGGCCTTGCTCACAAATGGTACAATCAATATGCAGATGGCCATTTCGCTACATGGGAGGCTCTGAAGATGGCATTCTCACAGACACTTTGACCTAGTGACTCCTCAAAAAGAGCTCTAGACCAGCTCGAGAATCTAAGGCTAAGATCAGGTGAATCCTTCCATGAACTTCACACAATCACTTGTTGCACGTCTTGCACATGCTCCAGGTGATTTCTTGGTTAAAAAATGGATATAAAAAGCTTTGCCCAGGTCATCTCAGCAGAAGTTACGTGAGTCTCTGAGATTGGATGCAACCCTCAATGATTTGTTGTAGCAACATCACACATTGAAGAAGCTAGGCAACATTTTGAAGGGGATACACAACCGAATTATGCTGCAGAACTAGACCCTATTGGGCAACTGAGGAAGGAACTAGAGGCATTGAGAATGCAGCAAAATCAACAAGAAGAGAAGGTCTTGCCACTAGTGCGTCGCACTGATGATGAAGTAGCCCAACTTCGCGGTGAGTTAGAAGATTTGCGGACCACTAAGGATATAAGAAGGTAGATTTGGTGCATAATATGTAACAACAATGGACATTCCAATGCTAATTGTCCTAACAAGGTAAGCTGTCAATTTTGTGAAAAGGATGGCCATGAAGCTAGAGACTTTTACTACCTCAAGGGTACACAACAACGAGATAACCCTCAAGCTTTGGATTCATATTATGCTAGTACTTCAAATGCACCTAATAGAGAGGAGAATCGACCAACAAAGCCCATATATAATAGGCCTTTGATGTGCTACCGTTGTGGTGAGTATGGCCATATGCAAAATAGGTGTTCCCTTCCAAAAGATGCACCTCCTTGTCAGCATTGTCCAGAGGCTAAGGATCACTACACCAAAGATTGCCCAAGAAGCCGTCCTGCTCCAATCCACATGATTGCAGTCTCTCCACAAGAGAGGGTATGACCACTCAGTCTTATGCTGTTTCATCTTCTTCGATTCCCATGATGCTAGAGCCAGACAAGCGGCAACAACCCGTAGAGAGGAACAAGAGGGACTCCAGATGGTTTCATGGTTGATTTTCCCCCTGCACCCCTGGCAGACTACCAAAGCTCAAGGCTATGTGTTCTTATAAAGGATGAAGCTCTCACAGGTGTGATTATAGATGGAGTAAAAGGAGAAGATTAGGCTCATAGAAACATCCACAAAGCACTATGGTGGCCTCATATTTACCAGGATGCGATCAATTTTTCCAAAGAATGCCACATTTGCCAGAGATGTGCTCCTATGCCAACGAGATTGAATTTCCAACCATTAGTCATATCTACAAGATGGCTCCCATTTGAACGATGGGGTCTTGATTTCATAGGACCTATTAGTCCAACTTGTCACCTTGGGGGTAAGAAGTATATTTTGATGGCCACATGTTATACAACTAAACGGATAGAGGCCAAAGCTACTGTGGACTGCACGGCTTTAATAGTACCTTACTTTTTGTATAAACGTATTTTCTCAAGATTTGGTTGCCCACTAGAAATCACTACTGATAGGGGGACACATTTTGTGAATCAATTGCTCCAATTTATATTTGCAGGTACAAGGTCTTCCATAAAAAATCTTGTGCCTACTATCCAAGAGCAAATGGCCAAGCAAAGAGCTCCAATAAGATTTTGATTGGATTGCTGCACAAATTAACTTTTGATCATCAAAGCTTTTGGCCAGAAGCATTGATAGGTGCAACTTGGGCTTTCAAAACTACAAAGAGGGGAACCACTGGCAAGATTCCATTTCGTTTAGTATATGGAAAAGAGATGTTAGCACCATTCGAATTTATTATCAAAAAAGAAATTGGAGCCAAAACCATTGGAATTGAACCTCCAATTAGGAGACTGGTGGCATTAGAAGAATACAGAGAAGGAGCAATGCAAAAACTTGAGATAACACAAGAAGAGCGCAAAAGACTACACGACAGGTATCTTAGGTCCAATGAAGTACAAGAAGGATCCTTCGTTTTGGTGCATCAAATCCCAGTAGTTTCAACCAAATTGGCACCTAAATGGATAGGACCATACAGGGTGGTAAAGGTATTACCACATGGAGCAGTACATCTGGACGATTTGCAGGGTAAGAAGATACCCCTGGTCAATATCTACAGGGTAAAGAATTACCTGCATTAAGGCAAGATGGAAGAACTTCACTGTATATACCGTATTTCATTCAGTGTTTGAAGTTTATTTTGGTCTATTCAATAAAGTGAATAAAAAGGAAAACTTGCACCGAGACGGTGCAAAGACTTGATGTGGGGGTCTGTAGCAGAGTCTCTTTCTCTCTCTCTCTCTCTCTCTCTCTCTCTCTCTCTCTCTATATATATATATATATATATATATATATATATATATCTATATATATATATATATCCCCTCTCTCTCTCTCTCTCTCTCTCTCTCTCTCTCTCTCTCTCTCTCTCTCTCTCTCTCCCCCCCTCCCTCTCCCTCTCCCTCTCTCCCCTCTCTCTCTCTCTCTCTCTCTCTCTCTCTCTCTCTCTCTCTCTCTCTCTCTCTCTCTCTCTCTCTCTCTCTCTCTCTCTCTCTCTCTCTCTCTCTCTCTCTCCCTCCCTCTCTCCCTCTCTCCCTCCCTCTCTCTCTCTCTCTGTCTCTCTCTCTCTCTCTCTCTCTCTCTCTCTCTCTCTCTCTCTCTCTCTCTCTCTCTCTCTCTCTCTCTCTCTCTCTCTCTCTCTCTCCCCCTCCCCCCCTCTCTCTCTCTCTCTCTCTCTCTCTCTCTCTCTCTCTCTCTCTCTCTCTCTCTCTCTCTCTCTCTCTCTCTCTCTCTCTCTCTCTCTCTCTCTCACTCTCCCCCCGCTGCCCCTGCCAATCCCTCTCTCCCTCGCCCGCTATCCCCACTGCCCCCGCCCCTGCCAATCCCTCTCTCCCCCGCCCGCTATCCCCTGCCAGCCCCTCTCTCCCCGCGCGCTATCCCCACTGCGCCCCCCGCCCCCCTCCCCCACCTCTGCAGCTCTCCCCTCGCCCCACGAGTCCCTCTCCTCCCTCCTCTTCCCACCCACCAGCCCTGCAGCCACTACGAATCCCATAGCTCCCTCCCCCCAGTGCCCCCCCACATGCTCATGTGCAGCCTCCCCCACCCACCCCACCCGCGAACCCCGCAGCCCTTCCCCATGCCCTCACCCAGAGCCTCCTGCAGCCCACCCCACCCTCCGCCTTCCTCACTCCCCCACCCACAGCCTCTCCCAAAATCTCAAAATATTAGAGTTTTTTGGTGAATGTGGGATTCAAAATATCTGTATTCCAGGGAGATAGGAAACATCAAGGGGTTTGCATATGTGGACTTCAATGGAGGATTCGGACACGTTGAATTCCTGAGTGTAGCATGCAATCCCCCACGCATCCGTCTTTCCCCCACTTGCAGCTTCCCGCAATCCCCCCGGGGTGACCTTTTGAAATTTCATCGTGATGGGGATAGATCATTGCAAGTATTCAACTCCGACGAGAAATTCCTAAACCCTCCCACTCCTCCCACCACACCAACCTCCACACCTTCCCCCCTCAAACCCCTCGGCCACCCTCCACTCTACCCCCCTCAACTCCAACCCTAAATCCAAACTCCACTCCACCATCTCCACCTCCCCCTCCCCCCCCCCTCATCTTTTTCCCCACAACCCCCACACCCACCCCCACCCCCACCACCATCTCCACCACCCCCTCCACCCCCTCATCTTTTCCCCCACAACCCCCACACCCACCCCCACAACCATCTCCACCGTCCCCCTCCATCCTCCTCATCTTTTTCCCCACAACCCCCACACCCACCCCCACCACCATTCCCACAGCCACCCTCACCACCGTCTCCACCTCCCCCTCCACCCCCTCATCTTTTTCCCCACAACCCCCATACCCACCCCCACCATCATTCCCACAACCACCCCCACCACCGTCTCCACCTCCCGCTCCACCCCCTCATCTTTTCCCCCACAACCCCCCACACCCACCCCCACCACCATCTCCACCTCCCCCTGTGTCCCCTCATCTTTTTCCCCACAACCCCCACACCCACCCCCACCACCATCTCAACCACCCCCTCATCCTTTCCTCCACAACCCCCACCCCCACCACCATCTCCACCTCCCTCTCTGTCCCCGTCATCTTTTTCCCCACAACCCCCACACCCACCCCCACCACCATCTCCACCTCCCCCTCCGTCCCCCTCATCTTTTTTCCCACAACCCCCACACCCACCCCCACCACCATCTCCACCACGCGCTCATATTTTCCACTACAACCCCCACACCCATCCCCACCACCAGCTCCACCGTCCCCCTCCATCCCCCTCATCTTTTCCCCCACAACGGCCAGACCCACCCCCACCACCATCTCCACCTCCCCCTCCAGCCCCTCATCTTTTACCCCACAACCCCCACCACCATCTCCACCTCCCCCTCCGTCCCCCTCATCTTTTTCCTAACAACCCCCACACCCACCCCCACCACCATCTCCATCACCCCCTCATCTTTTCCCCCACAACCCCCACACCCACCCCCACCACCATCTCCACCTCCCCCTCCGTCTCCCTCATCTTTTTCCCCACAACCCCCATACCCACCCTCACCACCATCTCCACCTCCCCCTTCATCCCCCTCATCTTTTTCCCCACAACCCCCACATCCACCCCCACCACCATCTCCACCACCCCCTCCACCCCCTCATCTTTTCCCCCAGAACCCGCACACCCACCCCCACCACCATCTCCACGTTCCCCCTCCATACCCCTCATCTTTTCCCCCACAACCCCCACACCCACCCCCACCACCATCTCCACCTCCCCCTCCATCCCCCTCATCTTTTTTCCCACAACCCCCACACCCACCCCCACCACCATCTCCACCATCCCCTCCACCCCCTCATCTTTTCCCCCACAACCCCCACACCCACCCCCACCACCGTCTCCACCTCCCCCTCCACTCCCTCATCTTTTATCCCACTACCCCCTCATCCTTTTCCCCACCACCCGCTCATCCTTTCCCCCATGGCCCACACACCCACCTCCACCACCATCTCAACCTCCCCCTCCACCTCCTCATCTTTTCCCCCACAGCCCCACACCCTTACACATATACATAAGTACATATAGGCGTCCTCTCTTTGCACTCTCTGGCCACAAGCCTACTGTAGGAAGTCACTCTGTGGTGAGGATACAGAGTGTGGGCTTCCCAGTGGAGGGCTAATAGCACTATAGTGTGAAGGAAGTGGCTTGGTCTTGTCATTTATTGTGAGTCTATGGGACTTTTGGTGTTAGTGGTATTTTCGTGCTCTTCCCCTTGGAGCTACTCTTCACAGTTTGTACTGATCAGTATCAGTCTGCATCTAGTCCTGTTCATTGTACGGATTGGATGAATCTCTTGTATTGATGTTTTTTAGCTCTCGAGTGGCATGTTGGCCTAGAGCATCAACTTTTGAGCATTTCTTTTGCCTATATTGTAATCATATGTGTGAATTAAGGAGTGGTTTTGTCCTTTACTATTGCCATTGTCATTGATCTTCTCTCGGAGTGTCTACATTTACTATACAATTATTATGATCTTCATGCTCAGAGAAATGTTAAAGGTTATACTTCCCTAAGGAGGACCTCCCTTGAGTAGACGGAGTGTTGGAAGTGCATATTTTTTGCTCTTGTTAAAAGTGGATACCCCAGTACCTCCTCTACATGCACTATCACAAAGGCTCTACCTAGGGAGAAGTTTGAAGTTTTCTACAAAGCTTTGGGCTGATTTCCTTTTGTGGATTGAATTTACATGGCTCGGCACTTCCTTAGACATGGGTGCTAGCTCCTTGTTCACCGCATCACTCCTAGGGCAGATTCATTGATATATTTAGGTATTTATGTGTGTGAACACACTACGACTGTCGAGGCATTTATTTCCCTCTTTAGGAGTTTTGTTTTTCCTCAGATTGTATATATACCTATAACTCTAATGGTTCACTTATCTTTTTACATTCTCTTGGTAATACATTGAATATTGTGAGTTGTGATCCAAGCTTTTTCTTCTTCCTTGTGTTTTTCGCGTGCTTCCATAGACATCAAACTCCAACAATACTTAGATAATGAGCTACATAGATAAATATGGATAAATTAGTACATTTATAATTATATAGAAAAGTGAATCATCATCTTGAAGTGAATCTATGTAACTATTAAGAATGTAAGAGTTTAAGAATCAGACATTCATACCATTTCATATACGCTCACTATACTATGTATGATTGTTGTCACATGAGTGTATCTAACTATTGTGAGAGTAAGAGTCAATGAATAAGACAATCACAATCACAATAGTTTATATACACATTGTGGCCTATATTATAATTATGCTCACCCAAATCTAAGTGACTATTGTGAGAGTAAGAGTTAAAGAATCAGACAATCACAATAGTCCCTACACATTCCCTATTCTATTGACAGAGTAGGAATCAAGGAGCAATTAAAATAATCTCAATAGATCTATTTCTCAGTCCTATACTACTATGAGAGTAAGAATTGATGTAGAGAGTCATACAAGAACAATAGTGGTTCATTTTAAATTTGATTCATCAAAGTATCATGAGTTACATGAACATGGTAAGCGAGTGTGCACTTAAGGATTTCGACTTGGATATGAAGGAAATAGAGATAGATGAGATATTTGTAACTTATAAGAATCACGACATGCTTATGGAAAGAACATAAAAGATATAGTCGATCTTGCAAGCTATCTTGAAAACTTAAAGGCCACTTAGTAACTAAAGATTAGTTTCTTGTGTAGATGATTTTTAGCATGATGATGTGGATAGTCGATCATTTTTTTCTTCTCATAAAAGCAATGTAAGTAAAAGATATGCTTTGTATTATTTCCAATTTGGCCAGCTCTTGCTGTTTCGGTCACCAAGAAGAGAGGAAGTAAATGGTCGAGGAAATGAGGAACATATTTATAATTATTGCACGACTAATGAGATTGATTTGCTTGTCTCTCCAATAGTTTAACTTGCTTTCGAGTCTACCCAGGACCCAAATCCGCTGTTGTGCCATCGAGATACCAAAGCCCAAGGGGATCCCAAGAAGCTAGAAAACTTGGCCTTGAGGAATATTTTTATAGCCATGTACAAAGAGAAGGCCAAGCTTGATCTCGACAATAGCTCTGAAAGCGGTCTTTGAGTGGTTCATTTTGGATGTAGAGGCTTCATAGAAAGTATCCTGGCACCTCCAAAAAGTCCCCAGGCTGGTACCATCATTGTGGACAATCACATTCATATCATCAGCAAAGAGTCTCGTGATGATCTGGCCATGGGCATGAGGCAATCAGAGACCTTTGTTGTTACCTGCTTCCACCTGATGATACACCAGCTAGCTAAGCCCTTTTTTGGCAATGGAAAAAAGAAGGGGAGCCAATGATCATCCTTGTCTAATCAATCTTCTTATTTTGATCACCTTCAAAAGTTGGCCATTAACATTAATTTGAGTCGACGTGTTCCCCAGAAGGGTTGAGATCATCGAATTTTTTACTCCATCTGAGATATTTAAGAGACTACAGAGTATAGTACTGTTCTAACCTCTCATAAGCTTTGTCAAAGTTGATCTTGAGGAAAACCACATCTTGTCTTAACTCATTTGCGAAGTTGAGACCTTCCGAAATATCTATAATGGCTTCCAATATTGACCTGTCTTTGATGAAACCTTTTTGGTCCTCACTTAACCACGTTCTCTGATGGCTAGAGATTCTGTTGGCTATGACTTTGGCAATGATCCTGTGTAGAAAATATTCTTACTAAGCCTTGATTCAACAACATTTATATTTATTCGATGGTCGTTTTATTACTCACCTAGTGTTTTTCCACTCATGCGTTTCATGCTAATTTTAATTCCTATACTCAAGATGTTTTTACATTTATAGCATTTGTATAGGATCTTTATAGTTTTTTTCGATTTTCTGTAGAAAGATAATCCCTACTTAAAAAATCTTTATTCACGTATATTCACTATGTACCTATTCATTTATGCACGCTCAACGATACCTTTACCAAGTGGTCAACCTTAGTTGAGCTTGAGTATAAATGCTTAGGTCCTTTCACTGAGTTGGCTTCACATAAGCAAATCATCATACTTTGGCATTTAAGGATAAGTGTTCTTCAGATAATAATAGTAAATAAATAGTTATTTTCAAGAAAATGCACAATCTATGAGAATGTGTTCATTGATATATAGTTATACTTGGTATCAGAGCTGGAGCTAGAGGTGCACATGCCTACGATATATAAAGTGGCTAATTCAGGTAGAGTCACTACCTTTCATGGATTACCTTCGCAAGAGCAAGTAATAGAGCAGTATGACATCAAATGGCGAACATTGAAAAGCATACTTATGGCTAACATTGAAAAGCTAACGTTGAGTGCAACACATACGTAATCTTTAAACCCTAGTGAGAAGGTGACAATGAGAAGTGAAAGCACCGTTACGCCCATCATATGAGTAGATCGCTGCTCATAGAGATTTTGCCCTATGGCTTAACGTCTCCAAAGTGCAGAGATTTCAGGCACAGGAAGGGCACAGTATAAAGATCCCTTCCTCTTACTTATCCAATCACTCTTATTGCTATCGTTTCCAGAGAAGAGTGAGGTTCTAAGAAAGAAATTTTAGGAATTATTGAGAGGTCTTCTACATTAACAGGTACACATTTCATTTTATTTTCATTTCAATTGCATGTGGCAAGTGACATCATGTATACACTTGGGGGTCCATGAATCGACAATACTCACACATTGTGAGATGAATGTATGCATTTTCCGGGTCCTTTATGTGGACAACTCACATGCGTTGTGAGGTTTTATTACCTTGCTGAAAACCATTGAATTTAAACAAAAGCTGAGGGACGCGGTATGGTTTTTAACTGGGGTATTCTCATGCTTGGAGATACCCTGGTGATATAGGTGGAAGGCCAAATAGAAGACAGTCCAAAGACCTCATGTACCGATCACGGGATGAATGTACGAGTTTGAGGCCTCCCATCAGAGTATATTTGCTTATATTATGTGTTGTTATTGATGCTTTTACCAAGATTTTGGGTATTGGAGTGGATTCACTATAGTTGATTTGGCTCATATACACTTTGGAGAAAGGAGACTCTACCGAATTTCTTTCGGAGAAGGACAAATTGAGCATATAAGTGCATAGGGATGTAGGGAGTGCTAGAACAGGAGGGAAACCATTGAGATTACTTGTGAACATTCAAAATCTGGTGCATATATTTAGAAATACAGTTGAAATGCTGCTGAATGTTTTCTAGGTCTCGGCATCAGATTGACATTGTATAGAGAAGTGCTTAAATTGCAAGGATGGGTGATAACATTGTGCAAATAGTTGGAGATACGTTGAATAAAGAAAATTACCACATATGATCGTATAGGATGGAAAATTTCTTGCTGTAAAAAGGATTATGAGGATTAGTGAATGGAGAGGACGAGTGTCATGACTTGCTAAAGACTATGGCTGTCATTTGATCATTTTGGTTTTGTCATTTGCCTATGGTTGCTCACCCGTGATCATTAAATGTCTAGTATCATGCTTTTGAAGGCAACTCTCGAAAGTGGCTAGTAAATTTTCTATCTAGATAAGCTCTATGTCTAAACCTTGAGATAGAGTTGTTTTCCACATAAATCATATTCAATTTGTGTGACTCATCATGGAACATGTGCAATAAACCTATAAATATTACTAAACAATTCACTGTTAGCCACTTGAAGTTCTAATCCCTCTAAGTTTTGTGTAATCATATTATGAAATATAATAGGTAAGCTCTATTATTTACCTTTGGAATCTTGAAAGAATGAAAACGGCTACTTATCTTTCATCCAACCTTACTGATCTTGCATTTTTTTCATCTAAGCACATAGTCTAGTATGTCTTTATGGATTCCATGCAAATACAAATACCTCTTAAGAAGATTATATGTGCCACTTAGGCTTTCTTGTCTTGACTACGTGTGTCATATAAATGATAAAAAAAGCCTATTTTCCCATCTCCAGATCTCTTGGAACACATACCTTTCATGTATAAGACATATCTATTGGGGTTCAACAACACATAACTACCTCCTCACACTACAAACTCTTGAAAGATCAATTCTTGAAACTAAATCACACACTTAATGAGAAAATACTCATGAATTAACACACCAAATACATTGTTTTCTTGTTGCGTCAACACATACTCAAGACTAAATCAACTCAAAAAGATGTAAACCCACACGATGCAAATATGATTAAGCAAAGAATGAAAACGGCTACTAATCTTTAATCCAACCTTACTGATCTTGCATTCTAAGCACATAGTCTAGTATGTCTTTATGGATTCCATGCAAATAGAAATACCTCTCAACAAGATTATATGTGCCACTAAGGCTTGCCTGTCTTGACTACGTGTGTCATAATTATAAAAACCGCCTATTTTCCCATCTCTAGATCTCTTGGAACACATACCTCTCATGTATAAGATGTATCTATTGGGTTTCAACAACATGTAACTACCTCCTCACACTACAAACTCCTGAAAGATCAAGACATACTCAAGACATAAATCAATTTTCTTGTTGCGCAACACATACTCAAGACTAAATCAACTCATAAAGATGTAAACCCACACGATGCAAATATGATTAAGCAAACATTTTCGAGATCAAAAATCATTCATACTAACTGTACAAAACAATACTACTTGGTTTGAGCATTCGCTAGATTTCTTGACTCTCCTCTTGTTCTTCTTTCTCCCTTTCCTCTACTTGTTTCTCTTTTCAACAAGAACAGAAAACATATATATATATACCAAAACCAAAACATAATGACCTACTTTATGCGACATCATCATTACAACTAGACTATAACTAATCGTTAAAATTCCAATTCATCAAAGATCGGATTCTCGAAAGATTAGACTGACTAGATATCCCATTCAGTAGACAATAAATATCCAACTAGACTACTTTTCTTGTAGAATCTTCTCCCCTTAACACCAAGCACTGCTCGGTGGATGATTTTGCAAAAATCTGACTCGAATCCACAAATCCTTGATCGAGCATAACTATACTCGACTCCTTGTTCATATTCTCCTTTTGTATCATGTTTGGGACTACTTTATTCTCATCCTCTTTCTCTATTTCCTCATAAATCTCCCTTTCCTCCACAAGTACTCTCATGATTTTCTTCCTCCTACATTAGAGTATATTGAACCTGAACCTACACATCATTCTTGAAATTTTGCTGCAGGAATTTTTCCTTTAAATCTGCTAGGTGCTACAATATTTATGCCTTCATAGTCCTATTTTGTTAAATGACTTCCACTACTTGACTCTCATAGGCAGAAACAAATCCAGCCTGCATACTTTCATAAGGATATCTTATTATAACGTCTATTCTATCCTTACTCCCATTCCACAAATCTTCTGTCTATTTTTGCATTTGCTTCTTCATAACACTCATATCCATTTCAGACATCAAAATCGCATCCATTTCTACCTCTTTGTTCTATAGAATTTGTCTTTCCAATACTTGTAGTGGCTTACTTCTGGAATTCAACACTTCATTCTCAAGATGTAATGCCGCATTTATTTTTGATAGACTTTGCATTTCTTTGGTTATTGCCTATTGCATTTTGTTAGTCCACTCTCCAATTCTTGTAAAGATGTCTTCCCTTTCACCACTTCCAAAGCTTGTTGTTTCTTTACTTCTAACATAGCCTTTCCATATTGTTCGGATTTTACCTCCTATTCCTTATGCATGTCCTGAACTTGTGTTTGCTATTTTTGGTACTCGTGAGAATTTAGAATCTCATTCAATAATTTTTGCTCCTTTAATAATGCTTCTTGGTGCACCATAAATTGATAAACATCTTTCAACCTTTTTGTGTGCATTTTGAACCTCCTTAGTAACTTCAAAGGATGGCTGAGTCGAATCCTCAAAAATTGACTTACTTACTGTCATGTTTAATATGGGCTCCAATTTTCTTAATTACTGTTGTCTTTACTTACTTACTATCATCTTTAGTATTTTCGTCTTGGACAATTTGAAACTTTTTCCCATCTTCATAGGCAATTCAGACTCCTCAGTTACTTTGATAGGTCTTTCATGCAATCCAGTAACTTTAGGAGTCTCCATTCTTAGCTTTTTAACCACTTATACTACCTCCTCAACTCCAAACGTAGCTTTCAATAGTGTCTGATATGTATTGTCTTGCTGATCATCAAATATAATGCAATCTTCATCCTTCTACCTAGACACAGGTGACACACATTGCTGAACAACTACACTCAGTTACGCGATTTCAATGTTCTCCACCTTTTACATAAACTAAAATAATGCAGCTAGATATGCTGATAATCGACTATTCGACTATGTTTTTCGCTTATCGAATAGGAAAATTTCCTCAATCATTCTATCATAGGTGCCTAGCAGACCTACTCCTCATTCTCCACCCAATAAGGTGGAGCATAGTTCTCCTTTGACATGTAGTCATATTTGAGAATAAAATAAAACCGATCCAAATACCACTTCAATGGTTCTTGTATAGCATATGATACATTTCTAAGCATGTAATACTATCTTTCTCCCTCTCAGGGCCCAAGTTCTTTATGTAGAGCATCCTCTAGGCAATTAGCTATAGAGGGATCTTTTAAAATAGGTAACCAGAAAACTTCGGCAATGAGCTCATGCGATCATCGTACCTGTGATGGTACTTGCCCTTTGGTCTTCTGCACTATCTCAAGTTGACTCTTCCCATAATAATTCAGGTTTCAATTATCCCATGGTAGTGTCGCAAAAGCAAAATAATGATACGTTTTGTAGCTATGCAAAACTCATGAGAGCACTCGCATAAATCTCTAGTTTAAACTCTAGATATGGATCCATCGGTGACTGCGTTAGCTTGCTTGCAGATGACGGTGTCTGAACCCCTTCCTCCTCTTCCTACAAAAAATTGTTACTTTCTTCTGAGGACGATTCCTCCTTTTGTACCATGCTCTCCTTCATTCTAAGTTGACCTCTCATGTCTACAATGGAAGTGGGCTTGAGCACTGCCACCAATCTAACTGTCTTGCATCTAGACATAGCAACACACCTCTCAAATACACAAGCCAACCACGAATGCACTTGCACTATAGGGCTTGTACGTACGACAAGATCATTAACGTACCTCACCCAGCTTATCCATGATTAAGATAGTTGGACATGAAATCCGCATTATAGTTGAACTTTAACCCACGCTCCAATGTGGTAATTCAAAATACTTTTCACTAAGCTTTCATTACTAACCAGAATCTGACTTCATTACTTCTAAGCAAGCCACGTTCATCCAATCATAATTTGACTATTTCTCCTTAGGTAGTCAAAATTGGACTATATGAGATCTGAATCACAACACCCTAACTCCTCAATCTTAACCAAGCATCCATTTACATGTTGATAAACCACTTAATGTAACCTTCGACCAGCGACTATCGAGAAGACATGTCATCACAAAGAAAAATGCAGATAAGTAATCCCCATTGCTATCGTGATCATTACTGCTACTGGCCCAACTATCAGAATTAAACATAACTTGTACCAAATTGGCTGTTGACCAATCCATATGAGGAGGTTTGCCTTGAAATTTCTTTAGATGAAATCCATTAGTAGGTTTTTCAATTTTTGTACCAAAGATATCTACTACCAAAAAAGGACCTTGGTCCAAATCTTGCATAATTTGATATGGTCCCTTATCTGTCAAATTAAGCTTTCGTCGATGTGGTTCTAACTTAGAATTGTATACCATAACCCAGTCTCCAACTTGAAATATTTTAAATTGAACATTCATGTTCACCCAAGCTTGTCTCTTTCTTTGGATAATTTCAGTTATATTTGCAGTAATTAAATGGGCTTCCTCCAATTGTAGAAGGTACTTACTTCCATGCTTGACAGAAATTTCCAAAGACATATTTTCTGCTGACACACAAACTTGGGATAACAAACTCCATTGGGACCACAACTTCTAACCCATACACTAATCTAAATGGCCTCATTCCAATTGCTTTGTTAAACGTGGTTCTGAATGACCATAACTCCAAGTCTAGGAGCAAATCCTAAATTTTCTTATTATCATACTTTGGCATTTACGGATAAGTGTTCTCCACATTATAATAGCAAATAGATAGTTATTTTCAAGAAGGTGAACGATCTATGAGAATGTCTTCATTGATATATAGTTATACTTATTAGTACATGGTAGAGAGCTTTTTTGTTTTGTAGTCATAGTAGTCTATTGTATTTGTAAATTGATCTTATATGTATATGTATGTATTTATGTATATATATATATATATATATATATATATATATATATATATATATATATATATATATATATATATATATATATATATATATAGAGAGAGAGAGAGAGAGAGAGAGAGAGAGAGAGAGAGAGAAAGAGAGAGAGAAAGAGAGAGAGAGAGATAGATATAGGTAGTCTGTTGTATTTATAGATTGAGCTTATATATATATATATATATATATATATATATATATATATATATATATATATATATATATATATATATATATATATATATATATATATATATATATATATATATATATATATGTGTGTGTGTGTGTGTGTGTGTGTGTTTGTGTATATATATTCATCTCGTTTAGCTTTTTTCACGCTGATATTAAGTTCAGATCACTACACCCTCAAATCACTACTACAGCAGTCCATTTCCTCGAATACAATATAATTTTTCGATTGAAAATATTATCCGCTAAATATAAATCTTCTGTGGGCAACACGACGATCTGTGTTTTATGTTCAGTAGTGAGGCCAAGATGACGTCCTGGAGTTCTTAAATTAGAAGCAACAGCGTTCTAGGACGAAGGCAGAGCTTTGCTCCTCACTAATTTGCTCCATAAATAAAAGGTCCATAAGCAACGATTGAACAGCATATGTCAAAATTAGCAATTGCATTAATTGACATGGATCACCCTAAGCTGAGATACAACAAATAACCAAGTTACCATTTTTAGATATGATTCTGGGACAAGCTTGAAATTCTTCTTTTGCATATCTCATTTGCATCCAAGCAAGCAGCTTTCGTAATTCCCAGAGACAGTCATTAATCCGCCCAATGTCAGGCTGACCCTGCAGATAACAGAATACATAAGCGTTGATGATTATTACACAGCTGTGTTAGATGAACGTGGAATACATGACTCAGTTGAAGTTGCTCGCAGTCGTAGAGTTTGGAAGTCATGGAATCCGTTAGACGAAGAGTGCAACGATGATCCCTGCCGCAAAGAGGCGTGTGTATACAAAGCTGGACGATAAAGTTCGGAACATTCTGCATCAGCCATGCCTCCTGCAGGCAAGTACGACAATCTGACGGATCCTTCCTTCCTTCGTCTGACGGATTGAGAAATCGAGAGAAAAGGAATGCCATGAAGGCGACGCGTCATTGTAGAGAACAAGCTTTCAAACTCCACGACTTCGAGCAACTTCAAACATGGAAAGACGCAAACTCTCCATCTGGTCCTATGCCTGGAATAATATGGTAAGACTGAGGATTTTATTTATTTATTTATTTATTTATTTTTGTGGAAGTACAAGCGAATCTCCCCGCATATAAATTTTGCACACACAATACATTCTCATCTTCTGACCAAATTTTATTCATTTTCTGTGAAGGCAGGCAAGCGGCTTCCAACCTACGATCAAAAGCTGACCAGATTGACTTCATTCCATGTTCCGAAAATTGTATAAGACATTGATGCGTACAAAATTGTATAAGACATTGATGCGTACAAAATTTTGTGAGATGTAAATCGAGGTTCCGAAATTCCCTTCCTTCGGATATGTGCTAAGTAGACGCTGAATTGTGCTTCCATGCCTCCTCTAAATAACTTGAGAATTAAAATACCCACACCGATGGTCTTTGTTTTATTTCATACATATCAAAATTGTGTCATATTTTGTATACATGAAATTCTATAAGACATTAATGTGTAGCAAATTGTATAAGAGATTAGGCTAAGGCCGAACTTCCTTTTATTAAAAAAAAAAAAAAATCCTACAGACATGTAAATCGAGGTTCCAAAATTTTCTTCCTACAGACATGCCTTAAGGTTACCAACGATTGATCATAGACTCTCAAACGTATAATTAGATTTCACTTTGTTTGCCAAAGCATTATCCGACAACCAGATGAGAATGTTCAAATGAGGTGTGACTCTATGCCTACAAGTAAGGCTAACTTGACGCAGATTATGCTTACATGATTTCTCTAAATCCCTCAATGTTCAAGAACCCAACACTGCATACCTTTATATACATGTTACTATGGTCTTAAAAGTCGATCAGGCTTAAAACTAAAAATTGCTTAGTCGCAACATCAATCTAGTCAGTAAAAAAATGCCATTGCAGCCCTTCTATTCCAAGAGTAGGACTTAAAATGACTGTTATATGATCTGATACCTTGGATCATTCTTTTCCATACTCTTGTGCATATTGGTCTTCATTTTGAAGCAACAAGGACTACAAAACTTCAAATGATATTTTTCTATCTCTTGTAGAGAGAGTAAGAGACGTAACAAAAGAACGATAGGTAGATGGAAGTGAATTTATGAGGGCATTCAAGAGCCCATTATCATATATAGTGACTCCAACATTAAGAAGTTGATCATGTTAGTCATGGAGGTTCATGCTTGTGTTGGCTAATTATCTCCTGAGATGAACTTTCCTATCAGAGTTTCTACTGTGATAGAGATTCTCTAACTCCAACCAAGCACCATGAGAGGTTCTACATTACCTCATCTGTGGAATGTTATGCCTCTTGACTCCCATAGTACGAAATAAGAGTACTTATGCATCTCTAGAATCCCATCTAAACTCCTCTTCTCTAGGTTGAATCTACATTTGCCTCCCTCTTTTTATGGATGAAGATATTATCTCCTCTTCTTCCTCTTTAGTCTGCTCAGCCGAAATTGGAGTAACACCCATTTTCGATGAAGAAACAACATCTTTTTGTGCTTGTGTTGGCCTTGAGTACTTTCCATTGATAATATTCCACAAGTCCTTGAAGACTAGCAAATTCATCATCATAAGACTCCACATCAGATAGTAAGACATTCCATCAAGCTTGTCTTCTTGTTCCTATATATCTTTATAATCACTCATCTTGAGTACGAGGGTGTATGTCAACTATGTTTCGATACCAAATGTTGGAGGTATGATAGGCACAAATAATAATCTTATGAGTTAAATCCAAGATCTTTCCAACACTTGACCTTAGCACATAACACACCTTGACTTGATCAAGAGAGATAAATATTATATAGAGAGATGAGGAGACGATTATGAAAGTGCAATGTTTATAGCTACTACACACACTAAATAGATACAAAATATCAATATACAATGTGTGTATGATACAAAATCTGAATATAGGTTGAATCTAAAGCTTTTGGCTACAAAAGCTAGTCATAAAGTTTCTAATAGATATTATGTGAGTGAATATGTGGAGAAATAAGGGAATAAGTTAATACAAATAGTCATTACAACAAACCCTGATTCTTAAATTAGATTTTTGCTGATGTAGAGCACTAGCAATGATCACTTTTCGTGATGAAGTGCTAGGTAAACACTTTGTACAACAACAACACATGAATAAACCCTAAATAAGGTTCTACAACTCTCCGAAATTAGCATGCACACTAAGAAGTAAGAAAAAGAAGAAAGTAAAGCTCCCAAAAACTCCTCCAAATCTGCATATATGCCTTCAAAACTCCTAGCTCTTAACCCTAGAGCTTGTTTCTTGAATGCTTCAAGGATTGATTAATTAATGAGCCTTGAAGCTCCTCTTTATATAGATTTAAGTGTTCCTAAAAAGCTCCAATGAAAAACATA
Organism: Ceratopteris richardii; assembly: GCA_020310875.1. Classification (NCBI taxonomy): domain Eukaryota; kingdom Viridiplantae; phylum Streptophyta; class Polypodiopsida; order Polypodiales; family Pteridaceae; genus Ceratopteris; species Ceratopteris richardii. The sequence goes on along the minus strand of CM035430.1, from coordinate 61,609,192 downwards.
ACGAAAAGCTAAAAACGCTATTGTTTTTTGAAATAATTATACCCAAGTCACTACTCCTTTGCTCACACTTGAGTGCTCAAGACCCATAAGAAAAGGTGATACAATGATATCGAATGGAATGCACACAGATACTATACACTTTCTTCTTTTTGAAAGGAAATATAATATGGAATGCATGCTGATACTACACACTTTCTTTCTGGTACCACAAAAGAGAGACCTACATGCTAGGCCCTACAGAAAAAAGTGGAATCTTATCACACGATCATGCCATATGCAAATTTTTGACTCAAGAATTCCCATAGAGGAAGATCCTGGAACTCATGGTGCATGCAAAACCCTAGATATCAATCATATATCTCAAAGAACCTAGTGCAAAGAGTATATGAGCTTTCATATCACAAGATTCCTTCTTTTAGGTATGAGATGTATCCAAACTCTTGGGGGTCCCCAACTTTGTTGCAAAATGACTTACACAGAACTTCACTATGATGTTCATATGTGTCCATTAAGTGGAGAAAAATACATGGGTGCTAGGGGAAAGAGAAAGGTACATACAAGTTGTGGCTGTTTTGAGGAATAAATAAGGGACTCCGATGAACTTGTTGAAGCCCCAAAGAATAGATTTTATAATGCTTCAGGGTCTAATTTATTAAAAGTGAGCTTTATGCAAGCTTTGCGAGAAGTTATGAAACTTGTCATATTCTTAATAGTTCAAAAACCGAATTCTAAGGATCTTCAAAGACTCCATTTAACGTTGCTTGATCAAAAGCTATTCTTAAATTCTTGCACATGCTTATGATTCTTCATTTAAATAGTAAGGTTTTGAACCATCTTCAACATTATTACCTAACTTCCTTTATTCTCATTAAAAATCCTCTATCTGCATTCTGTCACATAATGATTAGGTTTCTTGCAATAGTCACATATACCTTTCTTTGAGGTGGATATAGTGGAAGTAGACTTCTCTTTCGGTGTGGGGGAAGTACTTGAACTAGATTTGGTAGAAGAAGTAAATGAAGAGTTTGAAGTAGAAGACTTACTTTCCTTTTTACTCTACAAAATCTCCTTCTCTTTTCTCATTGTCTTCTTCTTCTTCCCTTTAGATGATGACACCATGGCTTCATCATTCTTTTCCATATGCTTGTGCATGTTGTTCTTGATTTTGAAGCAACAAGAACTACAAAACTTCAAATGATAGTTATCTATCTCTTGTAGAGAGAGTAAGAGATGTATCAAAAGAACGATAGGTAGATGGAAGTGAATTTATAAGGGCATTCACCAGCCCATTATCATATATAGTTACTCCAACACTAAGAAGTTGATCATGTTGGTCATTGAGGTTCATCCTTGTGTTGGCTAATTATCTTGTCAGATGAACTTTCCTAGACTCTCTAACTCCAAGCAAGCCCCATCAATCCCATCCAAACTCGTCTTCTGTAGGTTGAATCTAATTTTGTCTCCCTCTTTTTATGGATGAAGATATTATCTCCTCTTCTTCCTCTTTAGTTTGCTCAGCGAAAATTGGAGTAACATCCGTTTTTAATGAAAAAGCAACAGCTTTTTGTGCTTGTCCTAATGTCGGGTACTTTCCATGGACAATATTCCAGAAGTCCTTGAAAACTAGCAAATTGATCATCATAAAACTCCACATTGGATAATTAGAAATTCCATTAAGCTTGTCTTCTTGTTCCTATATATCTTTATAATCACTCATCTCGAGTATGAGGGTGTATGTCAATAATGTTTTGATACCAAATGTTGGAGTTGTAATAGGCACAAATAATAATCTCACGAGTTCAATCGAAGATCTTTCCAACACTTGACCTTAGCACATAACACACCTTGACTTGATCAAAAGAGATAAATGAAAATATAGAAAGATGAGAAGACAATTATCAAAGTGCAATGTTTATAGTTAGTACACACACTAAATAGATGCAAAATGTCAATATACAATGTATGTATGATACAAGATCTGAATATAGGTTGAATCTAAAGATTTTAGGTACAAAAGGTAGTCATAACGTGTCTAAGAGATATTATGAGTGACTATGTGCAAAAAGAAAGAAATAAGCTAATCAAAACAGTTATTACAACAAACCCTAAATCATAAATTACGTATTTTCTTATGTAGAGCACCAACAATGATGGAATCTAATGATGATGTGGTAGGTAAACACTTGGTACACCAACAACACGTGAATAAATCCTAAATAAGGTTCTACGACTCTCCAAAATCAGCATGCAAACTAAGAAGTATGAAAAAGAAGAAAGTAAAGTTGCCCGAAACTCCTCCAAATCTGCATATACACATTCAAAACTCCTAGCTCTTAACCCTAGAGCTTGTTTCTTGGATGCTTCAAGGATTGATTACTTAAGGAGCCTTGAGGCTCCTCTTTATATAGATTTAAGTGTTCCTAAGAAGCTCCAATGATAAGCATAACAAAAAGCTAAAAATGTTATTGTTTTGCAAAACAATTATACCCAAATCGCTACTCCTTTGCTCACATTTGAGTGCTCAAGACACTCATTCTCAAGCTTGCAACATGCTCTTGCTCTAGAGGTCCTTTGATGTTACTCGTGGACCTATAAAACTCCCATAGTTAGAGTTAAATTTAATTGAATTAGCAGACTATTTTCATTCATGTAATTCAAAGAACAAATGCTCTCTTGTCTTTATGAAAGACTTCCTTAGAGATCCCTTAGCTTCCTCACCCCTATGGAAGGTCAACATCAAAATACTATATGTAAAATGCACCATATTATTCTAGATAAGAAAGTTATGTCTCTTGAGGATTTTGCGGGTCAAAACTGGTAAATAGGCAAAGAAGATAATTACTTGAAAGTCTTGACCAAAATTATAAAAAAATTTAAAAATTACAAACCCTAAAATTTGACCAAAATTTCTTTGTGGAGAGGGTTATCAATCGCGATGGACAAAGCTATCCATTATGGCCTGTCATTCACGATGGATGGTGCCAATGACAATGGATGTGCCGATCGCTATGGATGTGTCAATCATGATGGATGTGTGGATCAGGATGGATGTGTTGATTGCGATGGACGTGTCAATTATGATGGAATGTGTTAATCATGATGGATGGTTTCACTTGTGATTGATTGTATCTTTTGGAGTTTCTCATGGGTTTGTGTGGATCCTATGTGTCCTGATGGTTGAACTTTTCATCGATCTTATGTCTCAAGAATGATAGTTGTGTTAATCTTGATGGACAAGGATGGCCATTGCGATGGATCCTACCTATCACGATGGACAAAGTAGTCCAATGTTGTTTGTCAATCATGATGCATAGGCTGTCCATCACAATGGACATGCTATCTCTCAGGATGGACAGTGTCAATGTTGATGGATGTTGTCTGTCATGATGGATAGAGAAAACTCAAGTACTTTTGAAATCTATGTGGATTTGTGATGTGCAAGGCCTCTACTCCATGATGATCTACTCAATTTTACCAAAGCACCACTTTTTCTATCTGTGAGGATGGATAGAGGTTTGCCTCGAGACTTGTGCAGAGATGTTGTGTACTTGCTAGAGTTGTTGCAACTTCTGTGGATGTGGATACCTACAAGAACACTCTAGTTGTGAGGCTGAGTAAAGGGAACCTTTCACAGCTAATGTTGAGTATGTGTGGCTCAGATGCCTTATGGCTGATTTGGGTGTTTGTCAATCTTCTACCACCACCATTTTTATTGAGAGTCAAAGCCCATTGCCTGTTGCAAGGAACCGTATGTTCCCTCGCACCGAGCACATTGAACTGCACTATCACAAAGGCTCTGCATGGGAGAAGTTTGAAGTTCTCTGCAAAGCTTTGGGCTGATTTCCTTTTGTGGATTGAATTTACATAGCTTGGCACTTCCTTATACATGGGTCCTAGTTCTTTGTTCACCGCATCACTCCTAGGGCAGATTCATTGATATATTTAGGTATTTATGTGTGTGAATACACTAGGACTGTCGGGACACTTTTTTCGCTCTTTAGGAGTTTTTTTTTCCTCGGCTTGTATATATACATATAACTCTAATGGTTCACTTATCTTTTTACATTTTCTTGGTAATACATTCAATATTGTGAGTTGTGATCCAAGCTTCTTCTTCTTCCTTGTGTTTTTTGCGTGCTTCCAGAGACATCAAACTCCAACACTACATAGATAATGAACTACATGGATAAATAGATTAATACATAGTTAAATATATATACACAAGTAGATACGTAGATTAATAATATCATGGTTACAAATATGGATAAATTAGTAGATTTATAATTAGATAGAAAATTGAATCATCATCTTGAAGTGAATCTATGTAACTATTAAGAATGTAAGAGTCAAAGAATCAGACATTCATACCATTTCATATACACTCACTATACTATGTATGATTGTTGTCACATGACTGTATCTAACCATTGTGAGAGTAAGAGTCAATGAATAAGACAATCACTATAGTTTCTATACACATTGTGGCCTATATTGTAATTATGCTCACATGAATCTAAGTGACTATTGTGAGAGTAAGAGTTAAAGAATCAGACAATCACAATAGTCCCTACACATTCCCTATTCTATTGATAGAGTAGGAGTCCAGGAGCGATTAAAATAATATAAGATCTATTTCTTAGTCCTATACTACTATGAGAGTAAGAATTGATGTAGAGAGTCATAAAAGCACAGTAGTGGTTCATTTTAAATTGGATTCATCACAGTATACAAGTAATAAATACTTTTGCAAGTCAAACAGGTATACTATTAATGATTAAAATACATAAAATGCCTCTCATAAACACAAATAATAGAATGTCCTATGGAATCTTCATAACTGATTTTTCATAATATTTCCATTTCCTCGAATACAATATAAATTTTCGATTGAAAATATTATCCGCTAAATATAAATCTTCTGTGGGCAACAGGATGATCTGTGTTTTATCTGTGGGCAACATCTTCTTGTGCTTCTCCTGATCTCGAGTACTTTCCATTGACAATATTCTAGAAGCCCTTGAAAACTAGCAAATTCATCATCATAAAACTCCACATTGGATAGCTAGAAATTCCATTAAGCTTGTCGTCTTGTTCCTATATCTTTATAATCACTCATCTCGAGTATGAGGGTGTATGTCAACTATGTTTTGATACCAAATGTTGGAGGTGCAATGTTTATAGTTACTACACACACTAAATAGATGCAAAATGTCACTATACAACGTATGTAGGATACAAGATCTGAATATAGGTTGAATCTAAAGTTTTTAGCTACAGAAGGTAGTCGTAACATGCATAAGAGATATTATGTGAGTGACTATGTGCAAAAAGAAAGAAATAAGCTAGTCAAAACAGTTATTACAACAAATTCTAAATCCTAAATTAGGTATTTTCTTATGTAGAACAACAGCAATGATCAAATCTCATGATGATGTGGTAGGTAAACAGATGGTACAACAACAACACGTGAATAAATCCTAAATTAGGTTCTACGACTTTCCAAAATCGGCATGCAAACTAAGAAGTATGAAAAAAAAAGTAAAGTTGCCAAAAACTCCTCCAAATCTGCATATACACATTCAAAACTCCTAGCTCTTAACCCTGGAGCTTGTTTCTTGGATGCTTCAAGGATTGATTACTTAAGGAGCCTTGAGGCTCCTCTTTATATAGACTTAAGTGTTCCTAAGAAGCTCTAATGATAAGCATAACGAAAAGCTAAAACAGCTATTGTTTTTCAAAACAATTTTACCCGAATCGCTACTCCTTTGCTCAGATTTGAGTGCTCAGTACACTCATTCTCAAGCTTGCAACATGCTCTTGCTCTAGAGGCCCTTCGGTGTTGTTAGTGGACCTATAAAACTCCCATAGTTAGAGTTAAATTTAATTGAATTAGCATACTATTTTCATTCATGTAATTCAAAGACCAAATGTTCCTTTGTCTTTATGAAACACTTCCTTAGAGATCCCTTAGCTTCCTCACCCCTATGGAAGGTCAACCTCGAAATACTATATGTAAAATGCACCATATGATTCTAGATAAGAAAGTTATGTCTCTTGAGGTTTTGCAGGTCAAAACTGGTAAATAGGCAAAGAAGATAACTACTTGAAAGTCTTGACCAGAATTATCAAAAACTTTAAAAATTACAAACCCTAAAATTTGACCAAAATTTCTTTATGGAGAGCATTATCAATCGCGATGGACAAAGCTCTCCATCATGGCCTGTCATTCGCGATAGATGGTGTTAATCAAAATGGATGTGCCGATCGTGATGGATGTATCAATCATGACGGATGTGTGGATCACAAGGGATATGTTGATTGCAATTGACGTGTCAATTACGATGGCTGGTGTGAATCATTATGGATGGTTTCAATTGTGATTGATTGTATCTTTTGGATTTTCTTATCGGTTTGTGTCGATCCTATGTGTCATGATGGTTAAAGTTTTCATCGATCTTATGTGTCAACAATGATATTTGTGTTAATCTAGATGGACAAGGATGGCCATCGTGGATCCTACCTATCACGATGGACAAAGAAGTCCAATGTGGTTTGTCAATCATGATGCATAGGTTGTCCATCACGCTCGACATGCTATCTATCACGATGGATAGTGTCAATATTGATGGATGTTGTCTATCATGATGGATAGAGAAAACTCAAATACTTTTGGAATCTATATGGATTTATGGTGCGCAAGGTCTCTACTCCATGATGATCTACTCAATTTTACCAAAGGACCACTTTTTCTATCTCTAGGGATGGATAGAAGTTTGCCTTGAGACTTGTGTAGAGATTTTGTGTACCTGCTAGAGTTGTTGTAGCTTCTGTGGATGTGGATATCTACAAGAACACTCTAGTTGTGAGGCTGAATATAGGGAGCCTTTCACAGCTAATCTTGAGTATGTGTGGCTCAGATGCCTTATGGATGATTTGGGTGTTTTTCAATCTTCTACCACCACCATTTTTATTGAGAGTCAAAGCTCATTGGCAGCTGCACTATCACAAAGTTTCTGCCTAGGGAGAAGTTTGAAGTTCTCCGCAAAGCTTTGGGTTGATTTCCTTTTGTGAATTGAATTTACATGGCTTGGCACTTCCTTATACATGGGTGCTAGCTCCTTGTTAACCACATCACTACTAGGGAAGATTCATTGATATATTTAGGAATTTATGTGTGTGAACACACTAGGATTGTCGGGGCACTTTTTTCCCTCTTGAGGAGGTTTTTTTCCCTCGGCTTGTATATATACCTATAACTCTAATGGTTCACTTATCTTTTTACATTCTCTTGGTAATACATTCAATATTGTAAGTTGTGATCCAAGCTTGGTCTTCTTCGTTGTGTTGTTCGCGTGCTTCCATAGACATCAAACTCCAATAATACATAGATAAGGAAGTACATGGATAAATAGATTAATACATAGTTAGATAAATATATAGAAGTAGATACGTAGATTAATAATCTCGTGCTTAGAAATATGGATAAATTAGTAGATTTATAACTAGATAGAAAAGTGAATCATCATCTTGAAGTGAATCTATGTAACTATTAAGAATGTAAGAGTCAAAGAATTAGACATTCATACCATTTCATATACACTCACTATACTATGTATGATTGTTGTCACATGAGTGTATCTAACTATTGTGAGAGTAAGAGTCAATGAATAAGACAATCACAATAGGTTCTATACACATTGTGGACTATATTGTGATTATGCTCACATGAATCTAAGTGACCATTGTGACAGTAAGAGTTAAAGAATCAAACAATCACAATAGTCCCTACACATTCCCTATTGTATTGACAGAGTAGGAATCAAGGAGCGATTAAAATAATCTCAGGAGATCTATTTCTCAGTCCTATACTACTATGAGAGTAAGAACTGATGTAGAGAGTCATACAAGCACAATAGTGGCTCATTTTAAACTTGATTCATCAAAGTATACAAGTAATAAACACTTTTTCAAGTCAAACAGCTATATTATTAATGAATAAAATACATAAAATGCATCAGATAAATACAAATCATACATATGTAAGAGACTCATATGTGAATCATAACATATGCATGAAACACAATGAACATAACAAGAAAATATAAAATAGATGAAAAATAAAGCAATACCTGAATGATATGATGAGGAAAGTGCTCTAAGAGTGGTATGGTAGTAGTAGCACTCTAAGAACTTGTTAGAAAACACGTGTAAAATAAGTGTTCTGATCAAATGAAAAAAAATATATATTTTTTGCTTAGGAATAGCTTTTCAATCGAAAGCGCTTTCTATTGAAAAAACTTTCAATTCAAAGTGCCTTCGATCAAAAATATATGTGTAACCAAGTTTTTATTTGTGTTTATTCAGAAATCCAAAAATATAATGAACATATTCAATATTTTTTTATTTAACCGTCAAATAAATGAAACCTGGATTAAAACCACTCAATGACAAAATGATTGTTTTAACACAAAGGATTGATTGGGATCCATATGCATAAAAGTGAAATATTAATAGTTTCTACCTTCAACGTTGCCATGCTTTGCTTCTACTTATCTCGTCACTAAAAGATTTCCCCTTCTCCTTTGAGATCTTTATTGAATGTCCTATGGAATCTTCCTAACTGATTTTGCATAATCTTTATTGAATGTCCTATGGAATCTTCATAAGCCTATAAAGATCTTTACTTCTTTGAAGTTCCTTGGATATCTTCATTGCATGATACGCTACATATTATGAGGATCCATGTGGAATCCTTACTTAGAGATGACATGCCCTAAGTAGATCACTTCTTTATTTAAGAATTCACACTTTGAATCCTTGGTAAAGAGAAAAGTTCTCTCTAAGCATATGGACAACTTTTAATAAGTATTCCATGCACGCTTACTATAGGCTAGGATGTCATTAAGTAATTCTTCTACGAATTGACCTAGATAGGATCATAGGACATGATTCATGAGTTACATGAACATCGCAAGCGAGTGTGCACTTAAGGAATTTGACTTGGATATGAAGGAAATAGAGATAGATGAGATAATTGTAACTTATAAGAATCACGGAATGCTTATGGAAAGAACATAAAAGATATAGTCGTTCTTGCAAGCTATCTTGAAAACTTAAAGGCCACTTAGTAACTAAAGATTAGTTTCTTGTGTAGATGATTTTTAGCATGATGATGTGGATAGTCGATAATTTTTTTATTCTCATAAAAGCAATGTAAGTAAAAAATATGTTTTGTATTATTTCCAGTCTGGCCAGCTCTTGCTCTTTCGATCACCAAGAAGAGAGGAAGTAAATGGTCAACGAAATGAGGAACATGTTGATAACTATTGCACGACCAATGAGATTGATTTTCATGCGTGTCCAATAGTTTAACTTGCTTTCGAGTCTAGCCAGGACCCAACTCCACTATTGTGCCATTGAGATACCAAAGCCCAGAAAATGTGCCCTTGAGGAATGTTTTTATAGCCATGCACAAAGAGAAGGTCACGCTGGATCCCGACAATAGCTCTGAAAGCGGTCTTTGAGTGGTGGATTTTGGATCTAGAGGCTTCGCAGAAATTATCGAGGCACCTCCAAGAAGTCCCTAGGCTGGTACCATCATTGTGATGATGTGGCAACTTTATGTAAAACCAAAAGCGAATCAATATGAAACAATTCTCCACCGCCACGAACACGTGAATTGCTGAACTCTCTCTGTCATCGTGTTTATGATTTCATGGTGTCATAGATGTGCTACTACAGGACTTCAAGGTGGTATGAGAGCTGGAGCTGGAGGTGCACACGCTTGCGATATATAAAGTGGCTAACTCAGCTGGAGTCACGGCCTTTCATGGACTACCTTCGCCAGAGCAAGTAATACAGCAGTATGACATCAAATGGCGAACACTGAAAAGCATACTTATGGCTAACATTGAAAAGACAACGTTGAGTGCAACACATACGTAATCTTTAAACCCTCGTGAGAAGGTGACAATGATAAGAGAAAGCACCGTTACGCCCATCGTATGAGTAGATCGCTACTCATAGAGATTTTGCCCTATGGCTTAGCATCTCCAAAGTGCAGAGATTTCAAGCATAGGAAGGGCACAATATAATGAGTGCCCTAAGATCCCTTCCTCTTACTCTCAATCACTCTTATTGCTATCGTTTCCAGAGAAGAGTGAGGTTCTAAGAAAGAAATTTTAGGAATTATTGAGAGGTATTCTACATTAACATTAACAGGTACACATTTCATTTGATTTTCAATTTGATTGCATGTGGCAGGTGACATTATGTATACTCTTGGGGGTCCATGAATCCAAAATACTCACACGTTGTGAGACGAATGTATGCATTTTACGGGTCCTTTATGTGGACAACTCACATGCCTTGTGAGGTTTTATTACGCTGATGAAAACCATTTAATTTAAACAAAAACTGAGGGACATGGTAAGGTTTTTAACCAGGGTATTCTCATGCTTGGAGATACCCTGGTGATATAGGTGGAAGGCCAAATAGAAGACAGTCCAAAAACCTCGTGTACCGATCACGGGATTGTAAGCTGCCGGATTGGCATAATGTAATTTCAAATTTCTCCTATACTGCACGAACCGAAAGGTCGTTGCGAAGTGATGTATCTGTTTATCGATCAATGAAAAGACATTGCGGTGATGCTCCAGAAACGACGAACAGTATCGCCAGACTTTCTGTCCGGGCGACTACGTTCTGTGGAGTCGTCGTAGTGCAGTATTCGTGAAGTCTAAGTATTGTCGTTCTAACCTTTGCTTAATTACATTAACTTGTGATTAACACAGTAAGGTTCTGTTGTCGATATACGTCTCTGTGACGGTAATCAGTAATTCCTACACTACGTACTGTGAAAGGTATAAACGAGTATGAACAGTGAATCTATATAAAGAAGGCGATACCGAAATATTAACGTACTGCTTAATTGAGTATGTTAATTGGGAAAATTAAGATACAGGGCCTCTGATTTATCAGACCCCTACCACTCCCAAGAACCCGATAAAGAACTTAAAGTGCCTGTGATGTGAAACGCACCTTTAACACTAGCGCATTTTAACACTAGCACCGTTTGTGGGAAGGTGGCAACAGGTGTCGAGGTGAATATATGCCGGTTACTCGGTCCCGGGAATCGTATCCGAAGTACAGGAGAGACCAGCATCCCTCGACAGTACCAAATTTGCTAGGGACACCCCTAGGGGCTAGAAGAGTAGGCCCGTTAAGCTGAGTTGTCAAAGGATTGGAGCCAGTTAGCAGTGATTCCGGTACCCTTCTGGTGCTACAGGAGGAAATTCCGGTGGATTCCGGTGTAATTTTGGTGCAGTTTGAAGAGGGTACAGTAACTTCGGAGTATACAGGGACGCAGTATGCAATTGAGCCGATACCATCAGGTGAAAGAATACCCTGGTTTCGGGAAAGTTCAACAAATTCCGATGATAGTTCGGTACGAGTGTTGGGGAATTTACAGTTTTCCGGTGACAATGTGATCTTCCCTAGTGAATCTTCACTGCAAACACCATTGTTCGGGGCAAACTTGCCTACTTGGGATATCAAAGTTGAGGATAGTCTCTTCGATTTGGAGATCCATAAGAGATTGAATGCCATTTTCAATCCGGAAGGTGAGCAGCCTGACCATACAGACTCCGAAGGACCAGAAACACCTCCGCAGAATTCAGGAGACATCCACGGTACCACTACTAACACCATGCGTGGCCAACAACAATAACAACAGCAACAACAATAGCAACAACAGCAATAGCCACAACCACCTCCACTTCGACCGGTTCCAACAGGGGCTACTTACACAAACTTCGGTGGATTTCTAGGTGATGACCCTGATGCACATGTACACACCTTTGAAATAAGCTATGCAGTGATAAATCATCCACCCGATCCGGCATACAAGGACATCGTATTTCAGTCAACATTAGTCAATGAAGCATCAAGATGGCTAACAGAGTACGATTTCAACCATTTCGTTACCTATGAGGCGGTAAGGGATGCGTTTTTGCAGTGGTTCTGACTGAAAAAGAACCCTGCCGAAATTTTCGATTACTTGCACAACAATAGGCAGAAGCTGCACCAGACTGTTCAGGAATATGCAACGTTGTTTAGAACCCATCTAAGAAACCTATCTCTGGCACATGCTAACCTATCGGATGATGTTATAACCTAGTGGTTCATTAACGGTTTGACCCCACAGCTACGACAAATTATGATCATCCGCTGTGTGGGAGCTATGACACTGGATGTTGTTATTGCGATGGGCATGCAACTAGAGCATAAGGTTGGAGGGTTCACTAAAGACTTGGAATGGTTGAAAGCCAATAAGCATGTTATAGATGATCCAGCTAAACAGATATATTGCACCAAGTGCAAAAATCCAGGGCATACCAGTGCTACCTGTGCCCTTAATCAGATGTATTGTGCCATCTGCAATATCACCGGACCCTCAACCGAGAATTGTGCGTATAATGCCAAAGTGCAGGGGCGAGCAGCTGTAAATGCCATTATACAAGAACCAGGGCAGCTAGCAACTCACTACGTGCCACCCTAGATGCGAAACAACCAGTCGCAAGGATACAAAATATATCGGGGACAACAGAATAATAACTTCAATGCAAATCGATGGCAGGCGGGTACCTAAGCGGATGGTAATTCTCTGCCACCACCTCAATGTCACTTTTGCGGTGAGATAGGTCACATCCGAAGATTTTGCAAGGATGCAGCAGAATATGATAAAAGGAAGAAGGAACGTTAAAACCCGATGACCAACATTGTTCATATCTCACCAGTGGAATCACAAGCAGTAGTGGTCCAAACAAGATCAGGTAAGCAGCTGCAACCGGTAGCTGAGGTGTTCGAACCTGGTATCCGTAAGCAGTAGCGTCTGTATACCAAGGCTAGTCAATGGACCGGTAAAGAGTGAACTGTGTTCCCCGATCCAATTCTGGTGACATAGGTTCCTTTGCCGAAGGCACGGCCGAATGAACAAAATATTGACCCAACAACAGTAGCATCGTCATCCGAATCGGTGAAAACTACAATTCAAACAGATCAGGTATGGGAGATCTTAGCTAAGGCTTGAATTACACTCCCTTTGGGGCAGCTACTCGCCTTGGTGCCCCAAGTTAGGCAGCAGTTTCAGCAACAGGTTAGTCCCGGATCTTCAGTACTCCGGCGACCGCAACAATACAACCCGAAACTGATTCTACGGTGGATCATTCCGTCCCCTTAATCACTGTCTGGCATAAAAATCACAAGATTATGCAAGTGCTAATTGATGGCGGTTCCGGTGTGAGTATAGCAACTCCAGCTCTCTGCAAGAAGTTAGGGTGGACCCAAATCGAGCTCGTCCAAATCTTTGTCAGAATGGCAGATCAATCCCGACTTCACCCGATGGGGCTAGTCCGGAACATCCCGATTACTTTGCAGGGTACCACGTTCAAAATGACTTTTGTAGTCTTAGAACTACTAGAATCTAGTCTCGACTATAATCTCCTTTTCGGTCGACCATGGTTGAAACAAGCTAAAGTTATACAGGATTGGTCCGTGCAGGAATTGAATTTCAAACATAATCACCGTAAATATGTTGGTAAACTGGATGCTATTCAGCCTTGCGAGCTTCATGCCAGGCCATATGTAGTGGAGCCGGTCCACATGTTGGATGGCTTATCTGACGATGAAGAAGAGGCGTTTCTGAGGAACAATAAAGATCTGATCTCCTTAGGTATTGCCGATCTTCAATTTGTAGTGGACAACTGGAGTCGGGCAGTATGTACAGTTGTTCTCGTGACTGGAGAGGCGGATGCAGATGATAATGTTGTTATGGATGGAGCCACTCTATAGCACCCTTTACAGTCAGGCGACGATCCGGTGAAACCTCGACAATTCTATGTCCCGGAAGACCAGTTAGTAACCTATAATTTGGGTGATGAGGCTAACCCGCGTCCTGTTAAGATTAAGGTAGGATTATCCGAGGCATTTCAAGAAGATTTGATTCCGCTCCTGCGTGAGTTTTCAGATGTTTTTGCCTGGGACTATCGCGATATGAAGGGTCTTGATCCGCGGATCTATCAACATCGAGTTGTGCTTAAGCCGGAAGCAAAGCCAATTAAACAATCCAGTTACCGAATGAACCCCAACTATGCAACACAGGTCAAAGCAGAACTCGATCGGTTATTGAAGGTAGGATTCATCGTACCAATCGAACACGTTGAATGGATCTCTCCGATCGTGATTGTTCCAAAGAAAAAATAAAAAGAAAAAATAAACCACTCCGAATTTGTGTGGATTATCGGAAATTGAATGCGGCCACGGTAATGACCCATTTTCTCTCATCTTTCTTGACACAATGCTAGACACGGTGGCCAGACATGAGATGTATTCATTTCTCGATCGTTACAATGGTTATAACCAATACAAATGGCAGAGCACGACATACCCAAAACAACTTTTATTACAAATTGGGGTGTTTATGCTTGTACATTCATGTGGTTTGGATTAAGGAATGCTCCAAGCACATTCTAGCCGTGTATGCAAGAAATTTTTTCACCCTATCTGACTACTTTTATGCAAGTCTATTTGGACGACTTTTCTTTATTCGGCAAGATCATGGCGCACGTGTATCAATTACGGTGTTGTTTCGAAAAATGCCATGAATGCCGGTTATGCTTGAATCCGACAAAATCTGTGTTTGCGGTTTCTTGTGGCAAACTCCTTGGCCACATTATCTCTGAGCAAGGCATACAAGTTGATCGAGACAAAGGTGCAACCGTGTTGCAGGCACCAGTCCCCACAACACCAAAAGAAGTTATGTGATTCTTGGAACAGATTCGGTGGCATGGTTGCCATTTGCAGTGGTTAGCTCATTTGGCAACACCACTTATCGGCTAATGACTAGTACTCCATGACAGCTTGAATGGACTCCGGAACGCCAAACTGCCTTAGATCGTTTAAAAGAATTATTGACTCAGGCCCCAATTTTTGAACCCCCAGATTGGGAACGCTTGTTCCACGTCTTCGTCGATGCCTCAGATATAGCAATTGGAAGTGTTTTAATGCAGCAAACTGATAAATGGTTCCGGCCGTCTATTATGCAAGTCGTCGACTAGCTCCTGCTGAAAGGAACTATTCAGTGACCGAAAGAGAATGTCTTGGATTGGTGTACTCCGTGAAGAAATTCTGGCATTATTTGCTAGGCCGAAAATTCACCTTTCACATGGATCATGCCGCACTTGTATATCTGGTCTGGCAGCAGCATTTAGGTGGTCGCTTGGCCCGTTGGGTTTTATTTCTACAGGAGTTCGACTATGACGTAATTCATCGACCTGGCACCGCACATGCATTAGCAGATTTTCTCTCTCGGTTGGATTTCGATGAAGCTCCGGTGGGCATTGATGACACCACATGAGCAATTTACGTAACTGCAACGGCTCGTGATGAATCTGCAGAACCTCCTGTGCCACCTACCTACTATGATACGTTTTTAACTTTCCTCACTGATGGATGTCTTACCCCTCAAACTCCTCCTGCTCTGCGGCAAAAAATTGCCATTTACAGTCGCAGATTCCAGTTGATTGTCCGACAGTTGTACTATGTGGATCATATTGGTGTTTTGCTTTGCTATATTCCACCACATGAAGTAAACTCGGTTATTGCTATGGCACATTTCATTCCCTCCGGTGGACATTTTACAGTAGATCTTACTCACCGGAAAATTCTGCAAAGTGGGCTTTGGTGCCCTACTATGTACAAAGATGTGACTCAGTTTGTGCAGCAATGTGACACTTGTCAGCGATCTAGACAGCCATTATAGTGCCACTTCTTTCCTGTGCAACCTGTACTACCTTTGGATCCTTTTGAGAAGTGGGGTCTTGATTTTATTGGGCCAATAACACCACCAGCGACCCTCAGCAACAACCGCTATATACTGACCTGTATAGATTTTGCAACTAGGTGGGCAGAAGCTTGGGCCTTACGGTCCGCTACAACTGTTTCGGTGGCAAAATGCTTGATGAAGGACGTCTTCCCGCGTTATGGCTTACCTCTGGAACTTATGACCGATCAAGGAACACATTTCGCTAACAATTTAATGTGAGTACTAACACACACTTTTCAAATTCTGCATAAATTGAGTTCACCATACTATCCTCGTGCTAATGGCTTAGCGGAAAGTACCAACAAGACGCTGTTGTGTATGCTTTGCAAATTGATCGTGGAATCACCAGAAAGATGGGATCAGTTACTACCTGTAGTCTCATGGGCATACCGCACTACATATAAAGTTGCAACCGGAATGACCCCTTTCAAGCTTGCTTATGGGTTCGAAGAAATCGCACCAATGGAAATTGTAGTGCCCAGCTTACGCGTGGCCATAACTCAGAAATTGTTACCCGAAGACTCTTTGCCATTTCAGTTGGACGCACTCAGGGACTTGGATGAACATCGTTGGGAAAGCTTCCTAACTCTTCAAGAAGTTCAGTTGCGGAAAGCCCGGACGCACGATCATTTCCTCAAGACTCCTATGTTTACGCTGGACCAAGTCGTACTGTTTTATAATGCTAAATCAAATCGTTCTGGTGGAAAATTTAAATTACGGTGGTTCGGTCCTTACCGGATTAGTGAGCAACTGGGACTAGCTACTTTTCGGTTGAGTACCTTGACCCGAGTTCCTCTTCCTAGTTTTTGATCGCTTCCCGTTGCCAAGTATCTACTTAATCCTCTTCTTTTCCCTATTAATCACTATTGTGTTTGTGTACTCTGCGCGTTGTGTTTCCTGTGTTTACTGTGTATTTCTGTTCTCGTGATTTCGCGTACGCATCATGGAAGCTTTAGCCAATTTTGCTACCTTCCGTGACGGACTCCCTCAGGACGTGAGTGAGTTGTTATTACGCACACATTATTCCTGCCATTGCCGCCACATTATTACGCACACATTATTACGCACACATTATTCCTGCCATTGCCGCCACACCTGCTACGGAGTAGAGTTGGCCGATTACATGTTTACCGTCTCGCGTAGTAATTACGTTAGTGACATTCGCTGAAGCATTTCGTTTGCCCATGGAAGGATTGGAGAATGGTCCTCTCCTTCCGGTAGCCACCATGGTCAAATTATTCCCACAGCACTCATCGAATGAGTACGCCATTTTGTGTCGCCCTGACCCTGAACGTATCGCCTTACAATTTTTAGTTGCTATCCTTAATTTACAGAAACATACTTACGGGATCTCATGCCCATTTTATTGGATGATTGACATGGCTTCTCGTGAGCCTGTTAATTTTGCCTCGTTCTATTTTCGACGCATTCATCGTGAATGTGTTACGGTTATTAAGCACGTTAACAAGGGAGATCTTCCGCGTTCGCGTCTACCACATATTCTTACCTTTTTTTTCCCAGCCATTCAAGCCGCGCAACCCCCGCCAAAAGCTCCAATTTTGTTCCATGAAGAATCTGCCCAAGTGCTCGAAGACACACACAATGATGATGAAGATCTCTTCCAACTTCTCCACCAGAAATGCAGTCGAATAAGCCCCTCTGAGAGTCAAGTACAAGGCTCCACCGCCGGACATGAGGAAGAGGTCTTCCACGACACCGCAACTTGGATCCACCTTGATTGGTCCGCTCAGTCTTCCCCAATTCAGCAACAAGACCAAAGTGTTTCCACCACTGATACTGAAGAAAGCTCTTCTCGAGGAAATTCTCAGCAACAGTCCCAAGAAGATGTGCACATTATTGTTGCGGAAATTCTCGATGAAGTGATCGCTTTGGTCGATTCTGTCATTACCAGACCTGAAGTGACTATGCAGCAGATTACCGGAATAGTGTTGGTGCCCAACACTCTTATACCCACTCCTCCACCAATGCCTCCGGTCAAGCCCATTGTACCTGTTCAATCGATTATTCCTGAAGAACCTGATACCTCACCTTCTTCTCCCACCTATTCTCCATCGTGTTCCCCTCATTTAGTCTCAGCCTCTTCATCCCAGCCACTTCCTCCTTTTCCTCTTCCGGTCCCCATATTTACTGAGTTAGAATCAATGGGTCGTATGTTGATTCAATTTTGGCAGCAACTCCCAATACAATTGAAGATGGCAACCGATACTATCCGTCAAGACTTACAACATAAAGTCGATGTCTTAGAAGCAGATATTACTCCATTGCAAGAGGAAGTAGATGCAGTGAAAGCTGAAAACCATGCTTTGCAATTACAGATTCAACAGCTTCAAGCTAGAATTGCTGGATAGGACTCTTTGATTGCACAACGAGATGCTACGTTAGCTGAGTTAAATGCCAAAGATGATTTATTAAGTGCTTGTGATGCGGAGATTATATAGTTAAAACAGTAAGTACAGGATAAAGAAGATGCTTGTGTGGCACTTGGGAATTTATTGGAAGAAACGCGAGTACATCTTGATGAAGTCGTGCGAGAGGCCAGGAGATGGCGAATTTAGCAAACAGACTAATGTAGAACTCCAGAACGCAAATGCCAATCTGTTTGAGGGAAATTCTGCTCTCAAATCCTAGATGATCTTAATCACTCAACTTCAGAAGGAGGCCTCAGGGATTCGAAAGGAAAGAGATGCCTACTATGAGACCATTCAATATCAAGCTCAGGAACTGGAGAGAAGAGAAAAATGTGGCCAAGCTGATAGACTTTCCAGAGTCGATAAACAGATCGAAGATATGAAATTGAGTCACGACGTAGCCCTAGCAAATGATTTCTACCTGCAAGAGGCATTTTTGTAGACACAAGCTGACATCTTAATGAGTCAAGTGATTGCCGCAAGCTCTCTTTGCAATGAAGCTCAATTAGTCGAACCAGCAACCTTAAAACTAATGCTGGATTCTTTGAAGCAGAAGATTTCCAGAACTTTTAAATTAACTTGCACCATGTATATACAAGGCATAGTAGATGAGCCCTATAATTTTGTTTCCATTGCAGGTTCAAGTCCACCTTGCCTGCCAGTGTAAGCCGCCCGATTGGCATATTATAAGTTCACATTTTCCTATACCGCACGAACCGAAAGGTCGTTGCAAAGTGATGTATCTGTTTATCGATCAATGAAAAGACATTGCAATGACGCTCTGGCAACGACAAACAGTATTGCCAGACAGTCTCTCTGGGTGACTGCGCTCTGTGGAGTTGTCGTAGTGCAGTATTCGTGAAGTCTAAGTATTGTCGTTCTTACCTTTGCTTAATTCGTGAAGTCTAAGTATACTCGTTCTTACCTTTGCTTAGTTGTCGATATACGTCTGTGTGACGATAATCAATAATTTCTATGCTACGTACTGTGAAAGGTATAAACGAGTATGAACAGTGAAACTATATAAAGAAGGCGATACCAAAATATTAACGTACTGCTTAATTGAGTATGTTAATTGGGAAAATTAAGATACAGGGCCTCTGATTTATCAGACCCCTACCACTCCCAAGAACCCGATAAAGAAATTAAAGTGCCTGTGACGTGAAACGCACGTTTAACACTAGCGCATTTTAACAAGATGAATGTATGATTTTGAGGCCTCCCATCAGAGTATATTTTTCTTATGTTATGTGTTGTTATTGATGCTTTTACGGAGAGTTTAGGTTTTGGAGTGGATTCTCTATAGTTGATTTGGCTCATATACACTTTGGACAAAGGAGACTCTACCGAATTTCTTTCAGAGAGCTAAAAATTGAGCATATAAGTGCATAGAGATGCAGGGAGTGCTAGAGCAAGAGGGAAACCATTGAGATTACTTGTGAACATTCAGATTCTGGTGCATATATTTAGAAAAAAAGTCGAAATGCTGTCGAATGTTTTCTAGGTCTCGCCATAAGATTGTCGTTGTATAGAGAAGTGCTTAAATTGCAAGGATGGGTGATAACATTTTGCAAATAGTTGGAGATAAGTTGAATAAAGAAAATTACCACATATGATCGTATAGGATGGAAAATTTCTTGATGAAAAAAGGATTATGGGGATTAGTAAATGGAGAGGACGAGTGTCCTGAGTTGCGAGAGAACCTGAATGCAAAAGAGCAAGAAAAGTATAAAACATGGATAGAAAAATCTAGAAAGGTTCTCCATTGGATTTGTATATATATATGAGAGAGTCTCATACCACATATTATGAAGGCTAGCACACCAAAAGAAGCTTGGGACATAATTCATAAGATATATGGTACGTCAATGGAAGCTAGAAAAATTCACTTAAAGCAAACGTTTCATAGCGTATGGCATGGAAATAGGTCCATAATGGATTATTGGCTGAAATTAGAAAGATCGTTGATGATTTAGCTTCCATAAACTGCAAGGTTAAAGATGATGATATGGTATCAGTTATGCTAAATGGTGTAGGACCACAGTATACGAGCTTAGATACTTCTATCTTAGTGAGAGGCATTATGCCAGATTTTGATGAGCTAGTAGCTCTTTGCATGAGAGAAGAAGTAAGACTTGGTTTGAATGCATCGGGAAGTGGCAATTCAAGAGATCATGCATTCTTTTAGCATAAAGAAAGAGGTTCTAGTCATGGACGTTATTTTTCAAGAAATGCAAACACAATGGATATGCCAAGAGATAGAGGAAGATCAAACTCAAGAGGTAGAGGAAGATCACAGGCACCTGGGAACTATTACCATTGCGGCAAGTATAAGCATTTTGAGAATGATTGTTATTACAAATAGAATAGTCAAAGAGGAACATGTAGAAGCCATTATGCAGCATATGGAAACTTCTCTGCTGAAAGTTCATATAGAGACTATGGCAGATCAGATAATATGTTTGCGATGGAGCATGTGTTGAATAGTATGTCAAAGCCTGTAAACGATATGGACTAGTACATAGACTCTGGTTGCACAAATCACATGATGAGCATAGAAAACTAGTTTGAGTCAAAAGAGGCTTTGAAGACTAAAGACTATGTGGCAACTAGTGATGATACCTTACACGTGATTAACGATGTTGGGAATGTATCGTTAGTACAAAGAAATGGTGTTTGAAACACACTAAGTGATGTCTTACATGTACCTAGCATTACAAAGAATTTAGTTTTGGTTTGTCAACTTGCGGATCAAGACATGGAAGTTATTTTCAGTAAACATGGCTATTTCATAAATGATTTTAAGAATGGAAAAAGAGGAAAATTGCTTGGTCATGGAAGAAAGATGGGTAGATTGTTCATGTTTGACATGGGTACACCCCTTTATGAGAATATGTATGCCAAGAATAGTGAATACTCAGATGTAGCTGAATTATGGTATAAACGAATTGGTCATATCAATTTAAGGAAGTTGAAATCTATGGAAAAACAAATGTTAGTGTGTGGACTACCAAGATTTGGTCATTTAAACTTCGCAAGGATATCTGAAGCATGCACATTTGGAAAACATCAACGTATGAAGTTTCCAAAAAGAGAAATGCATAGAAGGAGACCTCTAGAGCTAATCCATAGTGATGTGGTTGGACATGTTAGAACAAATTTAGTTGGTGGCTCACTATAATTTTTTATATTCATTGAAGATTATAGAAAATATACATGGATTTATTTATTGAAGCATAAGAGTGAAGTTTTTGAGTGCTTTATGAGATTCAAAAATATGGTTAAAAAACAGTTGGGAATGTATATAAAATGCCTACGATCAGATTCGGGGGGAGAATATATCTCAAGAGAATATGATCAATACCTTAGTGATCATGGAATCAGAAGGCAATTGTCTTGTAGATATACACCACAACAAAATGATGTTGCTGAACGAAAAAATCGTGTGATTAGAGAAGTTGCTAGAGCCACGTTGAATGAAAAGAACATGCCAGATATGTTTTGGGCAGAAGCTTGTCATACATCTGTGCATGTTATAAATAGAGCTCTAATAGGCATGGTTCATGATCTCACTCCTTATGAGAGGCTATGGAAGCCAAATGTGAGCTATCTACGAGTGTTCAGAAGTATTTGTAATGCCCACGTGCCTAGTCAGTTGAGACACAAGTTTGAGGCTAAATCTAAAAAGTGCATATTTGTTGGATACTCAGAAGAAAAGAAAGGATATAGATGTTATAATCCTATTACAAAATAATGTATAGTAAGCAGAGATGTTATATTCGATGAAAATGCATCATGGTATGCAGCCAAAGATATGGTTGTGATAGAGAATGATATGGATGATTTTATGCATTATGTTCATGATGAGCGAGGAACAAGTCGTAGACATTTTGACCATAGAAATTCAAGACTATGGTTCATATGAGTTTACTACACCTAAAATGTCATGGAGTGAAAATGCGAAGGACTATGCAAGAAGAAAGGAGAAACGAAAAGATACGTACATGTTTGATTTAGATATTGATGATGAGATAGTTACACCTGGCATGTTGAAAAATATGAAGGAGAAATATGTTCCTCCACATGCAAGGAAAGAGACACGTTGAAGATCCGATGAAGAAACACCTTTGAGACGATCTACGAGAGTAAGACATCCTGTGGATAGAGTGAATGTATACAATAAGTCTATGAAGCTTCATTATGCATACATGATAGAGAGAATCAAGCATGATGAACCAAAGAATTTCCATGATGCATCATAAGTTGAAGATTGGTGCAAAGCAATGAATGAAGAGATGAATGCATTGAAGAAGAATGGTATATGGGAATTAGTGAAATTACCACCAAATATGAAATTTATTGGATGTAAATGGGTATATAAAGTGAAGTGCAAAAATGATGGTTCATTGGAAAGATTTAAAGCGCGCTTAGTTGCAAAAGGATATGCACAAGTATATGGATTGGATTATGATGAAATCTTTAGTCTAGTGGTGAAAATGACAACAGTGAGAAGCGTGATTGCATGGGATGCTATGAACAATTGGAAATTCTATCTAATGGATGTTAAAAATGCATTCTTGAATGGAAAATTGCATGAGGAAGTCTATATGCAGCAACCAGAAGGTTATGTGCATGCAAAGTATATTGACTATGTATGCAGGTTAAAGAAAGCGCTTTATGGATTGAAACAAGCTCCAAGAGCATGGTTTGAACGATTCACTAAGAAGTTGTTGGATCTGAAATTTATGCAATCAAAGGCTGATTTTTTGCTCTTTATATGGAATCAAGGAAGTGAAGAAATTCTACTAGTGATTTATATAGATGATTTGATCATTACTGAGAATGATGAGAAGCGGATAGATGATTTGAAAAGGCAACTAAAATCTGAATTTTTTATATCAGATTTGGGAGAACTAAAATACTTTTTGGGAATTGAAGTAATTTCAATGAAAGAGGGAATTTGGATGATACAACGCAATTATATGCTAGAAATGCTTGAGAAACTTGGTATCAATGCTTGCAAACCTGTTGATACGCCACTTGATGCTAATGTTAAGCTTATGGATGATGGAAAGTACTTGGATGATGCCAATGTGTATAGAAAAATGGTTGAAAGTTTGGTTTATGTAACAAAGATGAGACCGGATTTGAGTTTTGCAGTTGGTTTGGTTAGTTAGTTTATGCATAAAACAT
>CM035430.1:61568187-61580687 GCA_020310875.1 Ceratopteris richardii | reverse complement strand
TATCTGATTATAACTTCCATTCTGTCCTTACTCCCATTCCACAAATCTTCTGTCTCTTTTTGCATCTGCTTCTTCATAACACTCATATCCATTTCAGACATCAAAATCGCATCCATTTCTACCTCTACGTTCTATAGAATTTTTCTCTCCAATACTTGTAGTGGCTTACTTCCGGAATTCAACACTTCATTCCTAAGTTTTAATGCCGCATTTATTTTTGCTACACTTTGCACTTCTTCAGTTATTTCCTATTGCATTTTATTAGTCCAGTCCTCCAATTCTTGTAAAGATTTCTTCACTTTCACCACTTCCACAGCTTGCTGTTTCTTTAATTCTAACATAGCATTTCCATATTGTTTGGATTTTACCTCCAATTCCTTTTGCAAGTCCTGAACTTGTGTTTGCTATTTTTGGTACTTCTGAGAATTTAGAATCTCATTCAATAACTTTTTCTCCTTTAATCATGATTCTTGTTGCACCATAAATTGATAAACATCTTCCAAATTTTTTGTGTGCATTCTGAACCTCCTTAGTAACTTCAAAGGATGGCTGAGTCAAATCCTCAAAAACTGACTTACTTACTGTCATGTTTAATATGGGCTCCAATTTTCTTACTTATTGTTGTCTTTACTTACTTACTATCATCTTTAGTATTGTCATCTTGGACAATCTCAAACTTTTTCCCATCTTCATAGGCAATTCAGACTCCTCTGTTACTTTGATAGGTCTTTCAAGCAATCCAGTAACTTTAGGAGTCTCCATTCTTAGCTTCTTAACCACATATACTACCTCCTCAACTCCAAACCCAGCTTTCAATAGTGTCTGATATGTATCGTCCTGCTGATCATCAACTATAATGCAATCTTCATCCTTCTACCTTGCCACAGGTGACACACGCTACTGAAGACTACACTCGGTTATATGATTTCAATGTTCTCCACCTTTTACATAAACTAAAATAATGCAGCCTGCTTTGCTGATAACCGACTATTGGACTATGTTTTTCGCTTATCGAATAGGAAAATTTCCTCAATCATTCTATCATATGTGCCTAGCAGACCTACTCTTTATTCTCAGCCCAATAAGGTGTAGCATAGTTCTCCTTTGACATATAGAGCATTCTTTATGTAGACCATCCTCTAGGCAATTAGTTATAGAGAGATCTTTTAAATAGGTAACCAAAAAACTTCAGCAATGAGCTCATCCGATCATCGTACCTGTGATGATATTTGCCCTTTGGTCCTCTACATTATCTCAATTTGACTCTTCCCATAATAAATCAGGTTCTGATTATCCCATGGTTGTGTCACAAAAGCAAATAATGATACTTTTGTAGCTATGCAGAACTCATGAGAGCACTCGCATCAATCTCTAGTTTAAACTCTAGATATGGATCCATCATTGACTGTGTTAGGTTGCTTGCAGATGATGGTGTCTGAACCCCTTCCTCCTCTTCCTACAGAAAATTGTTACTTTCTTCTGATGATGATTCCTCCTTTTGTACCATGCTTTCCTTCCTTCTAAGTCGACCTCTCATGTCTGCAATGGAATAAGGCTCGAGCACAACCACCAAACTAGCTGTCTTGCATCTACACATAGCAACACACCTCTCAAATACACAAGCCGACCACGAATGCACTTGCACTATAGGGCTTGTACGTACGACAAGACCATTAACGTACCTCACCCAAGTTATCCATGATTTAGATAGTTGGACATGAAATCCACATTATAGTTGATCTTTAACCCGCGCTCCAATGTGGTAATTCAAAATACTTTTTCGCTGAGCTTTCATTACTAACCAGAATCTGACTTCATTACTTCCAAGCAAGCAATGTTCATCCAATCATAATCCGACTATTTCTCCTTAGGTAGTAAAAAATTGGACTATATGAGATCTGACTCACAACTCCCTAACTCCTCGATCTTGATCTAGTATACATTGACATGTTGATAAACCACTTAATGTAACCTTCCATTAGACACTATCGAGAAGACATTTCACCACAAAGAAAAATGCAGATAAGTAATCCCCATTGCTATCGTGATAATTACTGCTACTGGCCCGGTTATCAGAATTAAACATAACATGTACCAAATTGACTGTTGACCAACCTATATGAGGAGGTTTGCCTTGAAATTTCTTTAGATCAAATCCATTAGTAGGTTTTCCAATTTTTGTACCAAAGATATCTGCTACCAAAAAAGGCCCTTGTTCCAAATCTTGCATAATTCGATATGGTCCCTTATCTCTCAAATTAAGCTTTCGTGGATGTGGTTCTAACTTAGAATTGTATACCATAACCCCATCTCCAACCTGAAATATTTTAAATTGAACATTCATGTTCACCCAAGCTTGTCTCTGTCTTTGGATAATTTCACTTATATTTGCAGTAACTAAACGGGCTTCCTCCAATTGTAGAAGGTACTTACTTCCATGCTTGACAGAATTTTCCAAAGACATATTTTCTACTTACACACAAACTTGGGATAACA
Source organism: Ceratopteris richardii (assembly GCA_020310875.1). Taxonomy (NCBI): domain Eukaryota; kingdom Viridiplantae; phylum Streptophyta; class Polypodiopsida; order Polypodiales; family Pteridaceae; genus Ceratopteris; species Ceratopteris richardii. Next base: position 61,578,191 of record CM035430.1, on the reverse strand, counting down.
AACTCCATTGGGACCACAAGTTCTAACCCATACACTAATCTGAATGGCATCATTCCAATTGCTATGTTAAAAGTGGTTCTAAATGACCATAACCCCGAATCCAGGAGCAAATCCTAAATTTTCTTATCATCATACTTTGGCATTTAAGGATAAGTGTTCTTCACATTATAATAGCAAATAGATAGTTGGTTTCAAGAAGATGCACGATCTATGAGAATGTCTTCATTGATATATAGTTATACTTATTAGTACATGGTAGAGAGCTTTTTTGTTTTGTAGTCATAATAGTCTATTGTATTCGTAAATTGAGCTTATATGTATGTATGTATGTATATATATATATATATATATATATATATATATATATATATATATATATATATATATATATATATATATATATATATATATATATATATATATATATATATATATAAGCTCAATTTATAAATACAACAGACTACCTATATCTATATATATATGTATATATATATAGATAGATAGATATAGGTAGTCTGTTGTATTTATAAATCGAGCTTTTATATATATATATATATATATATATATATATATATATATATATATATATATATATATATATATATATATATATATATATATATATATATGTGTGTGTGTGTGTGTGTGTACATTCATCTCGTTTAGCTTTTTTCACGCTGATATTAAGTTCAGATCACTACACCCTCAAATCACTACTACAGCAGTCCGCTAAATATAAATCTTCTGTGGGCAACACGACGATCTGCGTTTTATCTTCAGCAATGAGGCCATGATGACGTCCTGGAGTCCTGAAATTAGAAGCAACAGCACATCTATGACATAGGTTACTAACAGCGTTCTAGGACGAAGGCAGAGCTTTGCTCCTCACTAATTTGCTCCATATATAAAAGGTCCATAAGCAGCGATTGAACAGCATATGTCAAAATTAGCAATTGCATTAATTGACATGGATCACCCTAAGGTGAGATACAACAAATAACCAAGTTACCATTTTCCGATATGATTATGGGACAAGCTTGAAATTCTTCTTTTGCATATCTCATTTGCATCCAAGCAAGCAGCCTTCGTAGTTCCCACAGACAGTCATTAATCCGCCCAATGTCAGGCGGACCCTGCAGATAACAGAATACATAAGCGTTGATGATTATTACATGACTCAGTTGAAGTTGCCCGCAGTCGTAGAGTTTGGAAGTCATGGAATCCGTCAGACGAAGAGTGCAACGATGAGCCCTGCCGTAAAGAGGCGTGTGTATACAAAGCTGGACGATAAAGTTCGGAACATTCTGCATCAGCCATGCCTCCTGCAGGCAAGTACGACAATCTGACGGATCCTTCCTTCCTTCGTCTGACGGATTGAGAAATCGAGAGAAAAGGAATGCCATGAAGGCGACGCGTCATTGTAGAGAACAAGCTTTCTTCCTTCGTCTGACGCAATCATCGTTGTGCGACTGCAAAGCACAATCAGCGTTGTTCGACTGCAAAGCACGGCATTCCATGACTTGCAAACTCCACGACTTCGAGCAACTTCAAACATGGAAAGACGCAAGCTCTCCATCTGGTCCTATGCCTGGAATAATATGGTAAGACTGAGGATTTTTTTTTTAATTTTATTTTTTTTGGAAGTACGATCGAATCTCTCAGCAGATAAATTTTGCACATACAATACATTCTCATCTTCTGACCAAATTTGATACCTTTTCTGTGAAGGCAGGCAAGAGGCTTCCCACCTACGATCAAAAGCTGACCAGATCGACTTCATTCCAGGTTCCGAAAATTGTATAAGACATTGATGCGTACAAAATTGTATAAGACATTGATGCGTACAAAATTTTGTCAGATGTAAATCGGATATGTGCTAAGTAGACGCTGAATTGTGCTTCCATGCCTCCTCTAAATAACTTGAGCTTTAAAATACCCACACCGATGGTCTTTGTTTTATTTTATACATATCAAAATTGTGTGATATTTTGTATACATGAAATTGTATAAGACATTAATGTGTAGCAAATTTTATCACATGTAAATCCTACAGACATGTAAATCGAGGTTCCAACATTTCCTTCCTACAGACATGCGATCCTGAAATTAGGTCTTCTCTGATGTAGATCGGCACCAATAATCATTTCTCGCGATTAAGTGGTATGTGTCAATCACAATGGATGTGTGGATCGCGATGGATGTGTCAATCATGATGGATCTGTGGATCACGATCGATGTGTTGATCGCGATGGACGTGTCAATTACGATGGATGGCATCAATCATGATGGATGGTTTCAATTGTGATTGATTGTACCTTTTGGATTTTCTCATCGGTTTATGTCAATCCTATGTGTCCTGATGGTTAAAGTTTTCGTCGATCTTATGTGTCAACCATGATATTTGTGTTAATCTTGATGAACAAGGGTGTCCAGTATGATGGATCCTACCTATCAGAATGGACAAAGCAGTCCAATGTGGTTTGTCAATCATGATGCATAGGTTGTCCATCACGATGGACATGCTATCTATCATGAAGCACAGTGTCAATCTTGATGGATGTTGTCTGTCATGATGGATAGAGAAAACTCAGATATTTTTGGGATCTATGTGGATTTGTGATGTGAAAGGCCTCTACTCTATGATGATCTACTCAAATTTATCAAAGGAACACTTTTTCTGTCTGCCAAGATGGATAGAGGTTTGCCCCGAGACTTGTGCAGAGATTTTGTGTGCCTACTGGAGTTGTTGAAGCTTCTGTGGATGCCAATACCTACAAGAAACTCTAGTTATGAGGCTGAATACAGGGAACCTTTCATAGCTAATGTTGAGTATTTGTGGCTAATATGCCTTATGGATGATTTGGGTGTTTGTCAATCTTCTACCACCACCATCTTCATTGAGATTCAAAGCCCATTAGCAGTTGCAAAGAACCCTATGTTCCCTCGCACTAAGGACATTGAGCTGCACTGTCGCAACGGCTCTGCCTAGGGTGAAGTTTGAAGCTTTCTGCAAAGCTTTTGACTGATTTCCTTTTGTGGAATGAATTCACATGCTTGGCACTTCTTTATACATGAGTCCTAGCTCCTTGTTCACTGCATCACTCTGAGGGAAGATTCATTCATATATTTAGGTATTTATGTGTGTGAACACACTAGGACTGTCGTGGCACTTTTTTCCCTCTTTAGGAGGTTCTTTTCCCCAGCGTGTATATATACCTATAACTCTAATGGTTCACTTATCTTTTTACATTCTCTTGGTAATACATTCAATATTGTGAGTTGTGATCCAAGCTTCTTCTTCTTCCTTGTGTTATTTGCGTGCTTCCATAGACATCAAATTCCAACAATACATAGATAACAAACTACATGGATAAATGGATCAATACATAGTTAAATATATATAGACAAGTAGATACGTAGATTAATAATCTCGTTCCTAGAAATATGCATAGATTAGTAGATTTATAATTAAATAGAAAAGTTAATCATCATCTTGAAGTGAATCTATGTAACTATTAAGAATGTAAGAGTCAAAGAATCAGACATTCGTACCATTTCACATACACTCACTATACTATGTACGATTGTTGTCACATGAGTGTATCTAACTATTGTGAGAGAAAAAGTCAATGAATAAGACAATCACAATCATACATATGTAAGAGACTCATATGTGAATCATAACATATGCATGAAACACAATGAACATAACAAGAAACTAGAAAATAGATGAAAAATATAGCAATACCTGAATGATATGATGAGGAAAGTGCTCTAAGAGTGGTATGGTAGTAGTAGAGCTCTAAGAACTTGTCAAAAAGCACGTGTAGAATAAGTGTTTTGATTTAAATGAAAAAGAAAAATATTTTTTTTGCTTAGAAATAGCTTTTCAACCGAAAGCACTTTCTATTGAAAGGAGTTTTGATTCAAAGTGGCTTAGATAAAAAATATATGTGTTACCAATTTTTTATTTTTGTTTATTCAGAAATCCCCAAATATAATTAACATACTCAATATTTTTTTATTATTCCATCAAATAAATGAAACCTAGATTAAAACCACTCAATGATAAAATCATTGTTTTAACATAAAGGATTGATTGGGATCCTATATGCATAAAAGTAAAATTTTAATAGTTTCTACCTTCAACGTTGCCATGCTTTGCTTCTACTTATCTCGTCATTGAAAGGTTTCCCCTTCTCCCTTGAGATGGTTCATCATGGTATAACTCATTTTGCATAATCCTTATTGAATGTCTTGTGGAATCTTCATAAGACTATAAAGATCTTTAGTTCTTCAAAGTTCCTTGGATATCTTCATTGCATGATACGCTACACATTATGAGGATCCATGTGGAATCCTTACTTAGAGATGAAATGCCCTAAGTAGATCACTTCTTTATTTCAGAGTTCACACTTTGAATCCTTGGAAAAGAGAAAAATTCTCTCTAAGCATATGGACATCTTTTTATAAGTATTCCATGCACTATAGGCTAGGATGCCATTAAGTAATTCTTCTATGAATTGAACTAGATAGGATCATAGGACATGATTCACGAGTTACATGAACATGGCAAGCGAGTGTGCACCTAAGGAATTTGACTTGGATATGAAGGAAATAGGAATAGATGAGGTAATTGTAAGTTATAAGAAACTCGGCATGCTTATGGAAAGAACATAAAAGATATAGTCGGTCTTGCAAACTATCTTAAAAACTTAAAGGCCACTTAGTGACTAAAGATTAGTTTATTGTGTAGATGATTTTTAGCATGATGATGTGGATAGTCGATCATTTTTTTATTCTCATAAAAGCAATGTACGTAAAAGATATGTTTTGGTCACCAAGAAGAGAGGACATAAATGGTCGATGAAATGAGGAACATGTTGATAACCATTGCGCGACCAAGGAGATTGATTTGCATGCCTCTCCAATAGTTTAACTTGCTTCTGAGTCTAGCCAGGACCTAGCTCCACTGTTGTGCACAAAGAGAAGGTGAGGCTGAGTATAAATGCTTAGCTCCTTTAATTGAATATAAATGCTTAGGTCCTTTAATTGAGTTGGTTTCACATAAGAGAATCATCATACTTTGGCATTTAAGGATAAGTGTTCTTTAGATTATAATAGTAAATAAATAGTTATTTTCAAGAAGATGCACGATCTATGAGAATGTCTTCGTTGATATATAGTTATACTTAGTAGCGATGACGTGGGAACTTTATGTAAAACCAAAAGCAAATCAATATTAAACAATTCTCCACTGCCGCAAACATGTGAATTGCTGAACTCTCTCTGTCGTCGTGTTTATGATTTCATGGTGCCATAGCTGTGCTACTACAGGACTTCACGATGGCATCAGAGTTAGAGTTTAAGCTGCACACGCCCACGACATATAAAGTGGCCAATTCAGTTGGAGTCGTTGCCTTCCATGGATTACCTTCTCCAGAGCAAGTAATACAATAGTATGACATCAAATGGTGAACACTAAAAAGCATACTTATGGCAAACATTGAAAAGCCAACTTTGAGTGCAACACATATGTAATCTTTAAATTGAGGTGAGAGGGTGATAATGACAAGTGAAAGCATCGTTACCCCCATCATATGAGTAGATCGCTGCTCATAGAGATTTTTCCCTATTGCTTAACATCTCCAAAGTGCAGAGATTTCACGCACAGGAAGGGCATAGTATAATGAGTGCCCTAAGATCCCTTCCTCTTACTTATCCAATCACTCTTATTGCTATGCTTTCTAGAGAAGCATGAGGTTCTAAGAAAGAAATTTTAGGAATTATTGAGAGGTCTTCTACATTAAGAGTTTACACATTTCATTTAATTTTCATTTTGATTGCATGTGGCAGGTGACATCATGTATACTCTTGCAGGTCCGTGAATGGACAATACTCACACGTTGTGAGACGAATGTATGCATTTTGCAGGTCCTTTATGTGGACAACTCACACGCCTTGTGAGGTTTTATTACCCTGTTGAAAACCATTCAATTTAAACAAAAAGTGAGGGACGTGGTAAGGTTTTTAACTGGGGTATTCTCATGCTTGGAGCTACTCTGGTGATAGAGGTGGAAGGCAAAGAGAAGAGAGTCCAAAGACCTCGTGTATTGATCATCAGATGAATGTATGATTTTGAGGCCTCCCATCAGAGTATATATGCTTACGTTATCTGTTGTTCTTGATGCTTTCACCCAGAGTTTGGGTTTTGGAGTGGATTCACTATAGTTTATTTGGCTCATATACACTTTGGACAAAGGAGATTCTGCCGATTTTTTTTCGGAGAGCTAAAATTAAGCATATAAGTGCATAGAGATGCAAGGAGTGCTTAGAACAAGAGGGAAAACATTAAGATTACTTGTGAACATTCAATTTTTGGTGCATATATCTAGAAATCCAGTCGAAATGCTATCGAATTTTTCCTACGTCTCACAATAAGATCGCCATTGTATAGAGAAGTGCTTAAATTGCAAGGATGGGTGATAACATTGTGCAAATAGTTGGTGATAAGTTGAATAAAGAAAATTACCACATATGGCCGTATAGGATGTAGAATTTCTTGATGGGAAAAGGACTATGGGGATTAATTAATGGAGAGGACGAGTGTCCTGAGGTGCCAGAGAACCTGAATGTAGAAGAGCAAAAGGAATATAAATCATGGATAGAAAAATCTAGAAAGGTTCTCCATTGGATTTTGATATGTATATCAGAGAGTCTCATACCACATATTATGAAGGCTAGCATACCAAAGGAAGCTTAGGACATAATTCATAAGATATATGGTATGTCGACGGAAGCTAGAAAAATTCACTTAAAGCAAAAGTTGCATAGTGTATGGCATGAAAATAGGTCCATAACAGATTATGTGGCTGAAATCAGGAAGATCACTGATAACTTAGCTTCTATAAACTACAAGGTTGAAGATGATGATATCGTATCAGTTATGCTAAAGGTTCTAGGACTACAGTACAAGAGGTTAGATACTTCTATCTCAGTGAGAGGCACTATGCCAGATTTTGATGAGCTAGTAACTCTTTGCATGACAGAAGAAGTAAAACTTGGTTTGAATGCATCGAGAAGTGGCAATTCAAGAGATCATGCATTCGTTCAGCATAGAGGAAGAGGTTCTAGTCATGGACATTCATCTTCTACAAATGCAAACACAATGGATATGCCAAGAGGTAGAGGAAGATCAAACTGGAGAGGTAGAGGAAAATACCAGGCACCTGGGAACTGTGACCATTGCGGCAAGTATGGCCATTTTGAGAAAGATTGTTATTATAAATAGAGCAGTCAAAGAGGAAGAGGTAGAAGCCATTATGTAGCACATGGAAACTTCTCTGCTGAAAGTTCATATAGAGACTATGGCAGAGATAATATATTTGCGATGCAGCATGTTTTGAATAGTATGCCAAAGCCTGGAAATGAATTGGTACATAAACTCTTGTTGCACAAATCACATGATGAGCATAGGAAACTGGTTTGAGTCAAAAGAGGCTTTGAAGACTAAATAGTATGTGGCAACTGGTGATGATACCTTACACATGATTAACAATGTTGGGAATGTACCGCTAGTACAAAGAAATGGTGTTCCAAACACATTAAGTGATGCCTTACATGTGCCTAGCATAATAAAGAATTTAGATTTGGTTGGTCAACTTGCAGATGAAGACATGGAAGTTATTTTCAATAAACATGGTTGTTTCATAAATCATTTTAAGTATGGAAAAGGAGGAAAATTTCTTGGTCATAGAAAAAAGATGGGTAGATTGTTCAGGTTTGACATGGGTACACCTTTTTATGAGAATATGTATGCAAAGAATAGTGAATAATCAGATGTAGCTGAATTATGGCATAAACGAATTGGTCATATCAGTTTTCAGAAGTTAAAATCTATGGAAAAGCAAATGTTAGTGCGTGGACTACCAAGATTTGGTCATTTAAGCTTCAAAAGAATATGTGAAGCATGCCCATTTGGGAAACATCAACGTATGAAGTTTCAAAAAAGAGAAATGCATAGAAGGAGACCTCTAGAGCTAATCCATAGTGATGTGGTTGGACCTACTAGAACAAAATCTGTTGGTGGCTCACTATATTTTTTGATATTCGTTGATGATTATAGCCGATATACATGGATTTATTTCTTGAAGCATAAGACTAAAGTTTTTGCATGCTTTGTGAGACTCAAAAATATGGTTGAAAAGCAGTTGGGAATGTATATAAAATACCCATGACCAGATTCAGGGGGAGAATGTATCTCAAGAGAATGTTGCAGAACACAAAAATCGTGTGATTGAAGAAGTTGCTAGAGCCATGTTGAATGAAAAGAATATGCCAGAAAATGTTTAGAGTATAAGCTTGTCATATGGCTGTGCATGTTATAAATAGATCTCCAATAGGCATGGTTCATGATGTCACTCCTTATGAGAGGCTATGGAAGCATAAGCCAAATGTGAGCTATTTACGAGTGTTTGGAAGTATTTGTTATGCACACGTGCCTAGTCAATTGAGACACTAAGTTGAGGCTAAATCTAAAAAGTGCATATTTGTTGGATACTCAGAAGAAAAGAAAGGATATAGATGTTATAATCCTATTACAAAAGAATGTATAGTAAGAAGAGATGTTATATTTGATGAAAATGCATCATGGTATGCACCCAAAGACATGGTTGTGATAGAGAATGATATGGACGATTCTATGCATAATGTTCATGATGAGCCACGAACAAGTCGTAGACATTTTGATCATGAAGAAAGTCAAGACTATGGTTCATATGACTTTCCTACACCTGAAACGTCATGGAGTGAAAATGTGAAGGACTATGCAAGAAGAAAGGAGAAAGGCAAAGATACGTACATGTCTGATTCACATATTGATGATGAGATAGTTACGCCTCCCATGTTGAAAAATATAAAGGAGAAATATGTTCCTCCACGTGCATGGAAAGAGACACGTTCAAGATCATATGAAGAAACACCTTTGAGATGATCTACGAGAGTAAGACATCCTGTGGATAGACTGAATTTATGCAATAAGTCTATGAAGCTTCATTATGCATACATGATGGAGAGAATCAAGCATGATGAACCAAAGAATTTTCATGATGCATCACAAATTGAAGATGGGTGCAAAGCAATGGATGAAGAGATGAATGCATTGAAGAAGAATGATACATGTGAATTAGTGAAATTGGCAACAAATAAGAAAGCTATTGGATGTAAATGGGTATATAAAATGAAGTGCAAAAGTGATGTTTCATTGGAAAGATTTAAAGCGCGCTTAGTTGCAAAAGGATATACACAAGTATATGGATTGGATTATGATGAAACGTTTAGTCCAGTGGTGAAAGAAAGCGCTTTATGGATTGAAACAAGCTCCAAGAGCATGGTGTGAACGATTTACTAAGAAGTTGTTGGATCTGAAATTTACGCAATCAAAGGCTGATTATTCATTGTTTGTATGGAATCAAGGAAGTGAAACAATTCTATTAGTGATTTATATAGATGAATTGATCATTACTAGCAATGATGAGAAGAGGCTTGATGATTTGAAAAGGCAACTAAAATCTAAACTTTTGATATCAGATTTGGGAGAGCTAAAATACTTTTTGGTAATTGAAGTAATTTCAATGAAAGAGGGAATTTGGATGATACAACACAATTATATGCTAGAAATGTTTGAGAGATTTGGTATGAATGCTTGCAAAGCTGTTGATACGCCACTTGATGCTAATGTTAAGCTTATGGATGATGGAAAGTACTTGCATGATGTCAATGTGTATAGAAAAATGGTTGAAGTTTAATTTATGTAACAAAGATGAGACCGGATTTGAGTTTTGCACTTGGTTTGGTGAGTCAGTTTATGCATAAACCATGTAAAGTGCACTTGGATGTAGTGCAACACAGATTGCGATATGTGAAAGGAACATGCAACTTTGGTTTGATTTATGAGAGAAAAGTTCAGCCATGTATATATGCATATACAAATGCAGATTGGGCAG
>CM035430.1:61480687-61563187 GCA_020310875.1 Ceratopteris richardii | reverse complement strand
TGTCTTCATTGATATATAGTTATACCTATTAGTACATGGTAGAGAGCTTTTTTGTTTTGTAGTCATAATAGTCTATTGTATTTGTAAATTGAGCTTATATGTATATGTATGTATGTATATATATATATATATATATATATATATATATATATATATATATATATATATATATATATATATATATATATATATATATATATATATTTGTGTATATATATCCATCTCGTTTAGCTTTTTACACGCTGATATTAAGTTCAGATCACTACACCCTCAAATCACTACTACAGCAGTCCATTTCCTCGAATACAATATAAATTTTGGATTGAAAACATTATCCGGTAAATATTAATCTTCTGTGGGCAACACGACGATCTGTGATTTATCTTCAGCAGTGAGGCCAAGATACGTCCTGGAGTCCTTAAATTAGAAGCAACAGCACATCTATGGCATAGGTTACTAACAGCGTTCTAGGACGAAGGCAGAGCTTTGCTCCTCACTAATTTGCTCCATAAATAAAACGTCCATAAGCAGCGATTGAACAGCATATGTCCAAATTAGCAATTGCATTAATTGACATAGATCACCCTAAGCTGAGATACAACAAATAACCAAGTTACCATTTTCAGATATGATTATGGGACAAGCTTGAAATTCTTCTTTTCCATGTCTCATTTGCATCCAAGCAAGCAGCCTTCGTAATTCCCACAGACAGTCATTAATCCGCACAATGTCAGGCATAAGCGTTGATGATTATTACACAGCTGTGTTAGATCAACGTGGAATACATGACTCAGTTGAAGTTGCTCGCAGTCGTAGAGTTTGGAAGTCATGGAATCCGTCAGACGAAGAGTGCAACGATGATCCCTGCCGCAAAGAGGCGTGTGTATACAAAGATGGACGATAAAGTTCGGAACATTCTGCATCAGCCATGCCTCCTGCAGGCAAGTACGACAATCTGACGGATTGAGAAATCGAGAGAAAAGGAATGCCATGAAGGCGACGCGTCATTGTAGAGAACAAGCTTTGTTCCCTCGTCTGACGCAATCATCGTTGTTCGATTGCAAAGCACAATCATCGTTGTTCGACTGCAAAGCACGGCATTCCATGACTTGCAAACTTCACGACTTCGAGCCACTTCAAACATGGAAAGACGCAAGCTCTCCATCTGGTCCTATGCCTGGAATAATATGGTAAGACTGAGAATTTTTTTTTTTTTCTTTTTTTTTTTTTTGTGGAAGTACGAGCGAATCTCTCCGCAGATAAATTTTGCACACACAATACATTCTCATGTTCCGACCAAATTTGATTCCTTTACTGTGAAGGCAGGCAAGCGGCTTCCAACCTACGATCAAAAGCTGACCAGATCGACTTCATTCCAGGTTCCGAAATTCCCTTCCTTCGTATATGTGCTAAGTAGACGCTGAATTGTGCTTCCATGCCTCCTCTAAATAACTTGAGGTTTAAAATACCCACACCGATGGTCTTTGTTTTATATCATACATATCAAAATTGTGTGATATTTTGTATACATGAAATTGTATAAGACATTAATGTGTAGAAAATTTTATCACATGTAAATCCTACAGACATGTAAATCGAGGTTCCAAAATTTCCTTCCTACAGACATGCCTTAAGGCAACCAACGATTGATCATAGACTCTAAAACGTATAATTAGATTTTATTTTGTTTGCCAAAGCATTATGCGACAACCAAATGAGAATGTTGAAATAAGGTGTGACTCTATGCCTAAAAGTAAGGCTAACTTGACGCAGATTATGCTTACATGACATCTCTAAATCCCTCAATGTTCAAGAACCAAACATTGCATACCTTTATATACATGTTACTATGGTCTTAAGAGTCGATCAGGCTTAAAACTAAAAATTGCTTAGTGGCAACATCAATCTAGTCAGTAAAAAAATCCCATTGCAGCCCTTCTATTCCAAGAGTAGGACTTAAAATGACTGTTATATGATCTGATACCTTGGATCATTATTTTCCATACTCTTGTGCATGTTGGTCTTCATTTTGAAGCAACAAGGACTACAAAATTTCAAATGATATTTCTCTATCTCTTGTAGAGAGAGTAAGAGACGTAACAAAAGAACGATAGGTAGATGGAAGTGAATTTATGAGGGCATTCACCAGCCCATTATCATATATAGTGACTCCAACATTAAGAAGTTGATCATGTTAGTCATGGAGATTCATGCTTATGTTGGCTAATTATCTCATGAGATGAACTTTCCTATCAGGGTTTCTACTTTGATAGAGATTCTCTAACTCCAACCAAGCCACATGAGAGGTTCTACATTACCTCATCTATGGAATGTTATGCCTCTTGACTCCCATAGTACTAAATAACAGTACTTGTACATCTCTAGAATCCCATCTAAACTCCTCTTCTCTAGGTTGAATCTACATTTGCCTCCCTCTTTTTATGGATGAAGATATTATCTCCTTATCTTCCTCTTTAGTCTGCTCGAGTACAAGGGTATAGATCTTTAGAATCACTCATCTCGAGTACAAGGGTATATGTCAACTATGCTTTGATACCAAATGTTGGAGGTGCGATAGGCACAAATAATAATCTCACCACATAAATCCTAGATCTTTCCAACACTTGACCTTAGCACATAACACACCTTGACTTGATCAAGAGAGATAAATAAAAATATAGAGAGATGAGAAGACAATTATGAAAGTGCAATGTTTATCGCTACTACACACACTAAATAGATGCAAAATGTCAATATACAATGTGTGTATGATACAAAATCTGAATATAGGTTGAATCTAAAGCTTTTAGGTACAAAAGCTAGTCATAAAGTTTCTAAGGGATATTATGTGAGTAAATATATCTAGAAATACACTCGAAATGCTGTCGAATTCTTTCTAGGTCTCGCCATAAGATTGCCATTGTATAGAGAAGTGCTTAAATTGCAAGGATGGGTGATAACATTGTGCAAATAGTTGGTGATAAGTTGAATAAACAAAACTACCACATATGGCCGTATAGGATGGAGAATTTCTTGATGGGAAAAGGATTATGGGGATTAGTGAAAGGAGAGGACAAGTGTCCTGAGTTGCCAGAGAACTTGAATGCAAAAGAGCAAAAGGAATATAAAACATGGATAGAAAAATCTAGAAAGGTTCTCCATTGGATTTTGATATGTATATCAGAGAGTCTCATACCACATATTATGAAGGCTAGCATACCAAAGGAAGCTTGGGACATAATTCATAAGATATATGGTACGTCGACGGAAGCTAGAAAAATTCACTTAAAGCAAAAGTTGCATAGTGTATGGCATGGAAATAGGTCCATAACGGATTATGTGGCTGAAATTAGAAAGATCATTGATGATTTAGCTTCCATAAATTGCAAGGTTGAAGATGATGATATCGTATCAGTTATGCTAAATGGTCTATGACTGCAGTACAAGAGCTTAGATACTTGTATCTTAGTGAGAGGCACTATGCCAAATTTTGATGAGCTAGTAGCTGTTTGCATGAAAGAAGAAGTAAAACTTGGTTTGAATGCATCGAGAAGTGGAAATTCAAGAGATCATGCATTCTTTTAGCATAGAGGGAAGAGGTTCTAGTCATGGACGTTTGTCTTCTAGAAATGCAAACACAATGGATATGCCAAGAGGTAGAGGAAGATCAAACTCGAGAGGTAGAGGAAGATCACAGGCACCCAGGAACTATTACCATTGCGGCCAGTATGGCCATTTTGAGGAAGATTGTTATTATAAACAGAACAGTCAAAGAGGAAGAGGTGAAAACCATTATGTAGCACATGGAAACTTCTCTACTGAAAGTTCATATAGAGATGGTAGACATAATATATTTGCGATGGAGCATGTGTTGAATAATATGTCAAAGGCTGGAAACGATTATGAATTGGTACATAAACTCTGGTTGCACAAATCACATGACGAGCATAGGAAACTGGTTTGAGTCAAAAGAGGCTTTGAAGACTAAATAGTATGTGGCAACTGGTGATGATACCTTACACATGATTAACAATGTTGGGAATGTACCGCTAGTACAAAGAAATGGAGTTCGAAACACATTAAGTGATGTCTTACATGTGCCTAGCATAAGAAAGAATTTAGTTTCGGTTGGTCAACTTGCAGATCAAGCCATGGAAGTTATTTTCAATAAACATGGTTGTTTCATAAACATGGCTGTTTCATAAATCAATAACCTCCACCCTCCACTCCACCATCTCCACCTCCCCCTCCGTCCCCCTCATCTTTTTCCCCACAACCCCCACACCCACTCCCACCACCATCTCCACCTCCCCCTCCGCCCCCTCATCTTTTCCCCCACATCCACCCCCACCACCATCTCCACCTCCCCCTCCATCCCCCTCATCTTTCTCCCCACAAACCCCACACCCACCCCCACCACCATTTCCACCTCCCCCTCTGTCCCCCTCATCTTTTTCCCCACAACCCCCACACCCACCCCCACCACCATCTCCACCACCCCCTCCACCCCCTCATCTTTCCCCCCACAACCCCCACACCCACCCCCACCCCCACCACCATCTCCACTGTCCTCCTCATCTTTTCCCCCACAACCCCCACCACCATCTCCACCTCCCCCTCACCCTTTTCCCCACAACCCCAACACCCATCCACACCACCATCTCCACCACCCCCTCATCTTTTCCCCCACAACCCCCACAACCCCCATCCCCACCACCGTCTCCACCTCCCCCTCCACTCCTCATCTTTTCCCCCACCCCCCTTCATCGTTTTCCCCACCACCCCCTCATCCTTTCCCCCACAGCCCCCATGCCCACCTCCACCATCATATCCACCTCCCCCTCCACCCTTCATCTTTTCGCCCAAAACCTGCTTCTCCCCCCCCCCCCCCCCCCCTCCATCTCCACTACCTCCGGTCCCATCCTCTCTCCACACCCATGCTTGATAAAGTTGAGATGACTATCCCAAGAGAATACAATTGGTTTGGTAAAAGTCTTCTGATGTTGTTACAATGGTGTTTTTCAAGTATGAAGAAGATGACTCTTCCAATTAAGGAATTCATTGGGCTCTTGGACTGGTGGGGTTAAAATCAACCCTCTATCCCACCGTCCCTCCATCCCTCCATCCGCACCACCCACCATCTCTCACACTCAATGGGTCATTCCAATAGCACGGCCGGCACGTAATGAAGATTCTCGACTTGCATGCAAAAGTGGCAGTAAAAGTGTAAGTGGTAAAAGGGAAATTGGAGAAATGAGTATTGCCATGACGACTGCCCATTCTTGAGGATCCAATTCAAATCTAGTGGCATATTTGATCTACCCCTCCAATTTTGGATGAATCTCTTGTATTGATGTTGTTTAGTTTTGGAGTGGCATGGTAGCCTAGAGCATCAACTTTTGAGCATTTCTTTTGCCTATATTGTAATCATCTATGTGAACTAAGGAGTGGTTTCATCCTTTACTATTGCCATTGTCATTGATCTTCTCTCGGAGTGTCTACATTTACTGTAAAATTATTGTCATCTAAATGCTCACAGAAATGTTAAAGCGTATACTTCCCTAAGGAGGACCTCCCTTGAGTAGGAGGAGTACTGGAAGTGCATATTTTCTGCTCTTGTTAAAAGTGGATACCCGAGTACCTCCTCTACAGTTTGGCACGCCAGGTGGGACCCTTGCATTTCTATGAGAGGCCGTGAGCATAGTAAATAGTCCTTTTTTTAGTATTTTTGCCCTATTGCATTTTGCAAGTAGGTACATGACCCATATGCGAGTAGATAAGGAGCCTCTTCATGTACGAAGGAGCCTTATCAAGTCGGCTATATCTTCGACTAGTGAACAATCATCCCCTCTACCTCCTTTAAATTTATGCGTTGATTTGGGTGCAACTCCTCTGTCAAAAGAAAAGCATAGGAGAACCTTAGACTGCTCCTCAGATACGTCAGAGGAAACACCAGTGCAAATGGAGGATCTCTCTCATTTACAGTCTAGACTCAATATCAAGTTCCCTACCTTCAAGGGACAAGCTTATGAGGATGCTGATGATCATGTGAGGAGATTCATCTCCTTATGCCGTGGACGAGGTCTGCAGAACAGGGAGGATGCAATGCTAGTACTCTTCCCATCCACATTGGAAAGCCTTGCTCACAAATGGTACAATTAATATGCAGATGGCCATTTCGCTACATGGGAGGCTCTAAAGATGGCATTCTCATAGACATTTTGACCTAGTGACTCCTCAAAAAGAGCTCTAGACCAGCTCGAGAATCTAAGGCTAAGATCAGGTGAATCCTTCCATGAACTTCACACTAGGACAAAATCACTTGTTGCACGTCTTGCACATGCTCCAGGTGATTTCTTGGTTAAAAAATGGATAGAAAAAGCTTTGCCCAGGTCATCTCAGCAGAAGTTACATGAGTCTCTTAGATTGGATGCAACCCTCAATGACTTTGTTGTAGCAACATGACACATTGAAGAAGCTAGGCAACATTTTGAAGGGGATGCACAACCGAATTATGTTGCAGAACTAGACCCTATTGGGCAACTGAGGAAGGAACTAGAGGCATTGAGAATGCAACAAAATCAACAAGAAGAGAAGGTCTTGCCACTAGTGCGTCGCACTGATGATGAAGTAGCCCAACTTCGCCGTGAGTTAGAAGATTTGCGGACCACTAAGGATATAAGAAGGTAGATTTGGTGCATAATATGTAACAACAATGGACATTCCAATGCTAATTGTCCTAACAAGGTAAGCTGTCAATTTTGTGGAAAGGATGGCCATGAAGCTAGAGACTTTTACTACCTCAAGGGTACACAACAAAGAGATAACCCTCAAGCTTTGGATTCATATTATGCTAGTACTTCAAATGCATCTAATAGAGAGGAGAATCGACCAACGAAGCCCATATATAATAGGCCTTTGATGTGCTATCGTTGTGGTGAGTATGGCCATATGCAAAATAGGTGTTCCCTTCCAAAAGATGCACCTCCTTGTCAGCATTGTCCAGAGGCTAAGGATCACTACACCAAAGATTGCCCAAGAAGCCGTCCTGCTCCAATCCACATGATTGCAGTCTCTCCACAAGAAGAAGGTATGACCACTCAGTCTTATGCTGTTTCATCTTCTTCAATTCCCATGATGCTAGAGCCAGACAAGCGGCAACAACCCGTAGAGAGGAACAAGAGGGACTCCAGGATAAAGAGGAGGAAAAGAAGATTGGGTGGAAGGACCAAGCAAATATTGAAGGAACTTATGAAAGGATGGCTACTTCACTAAAGGATCAACCAACAAGTCTGCAAGAAGACACACATGAGGTAAACATTGAGCAGATCTTGAAAGGTATTCATCACAAGGTTAGTCTATACGAACTCATAAAGATGGATTCAAAAATAATAAGTGACCTATTAAAGATTGTACACTCTGCTTACTTGAGCTAACCACCTAGCATAGATGGTTTCATGGTTGATTTTCCCCCTGCACCCCTGGCAGACTACCAAAGCTCAAGGCTATGTGTTCTTACAAAGGATGAAGCTCTCACAGGTGTGATTATAGATGGAGTAAAAGGAGAAGATTAGGCTCACAGAAACATCCACAAAGGACTATGGTGGCCTCATATTTACAAGGATGCGATCAAGTTTTCCAAAGAATGCCACATTTGCCAGAGATGTGCTCCTATGCCAAGCAGATTGAATTTCCAACCATTAGTCATATCTACAGGATGGCTCCCATTTGAACGATGGGGTCTTGATTTCATAGGACCTATTAGTCCAACTTGTCACCCTGGGGGTAAGAAGTATATTTTGATGGCAACATGTTATACAACTAAATGGATAGAGGCTAAAGCTACTGTGGACTGCACGGCTTTAGTAGTACCTTAGTTTTTGTATAAACGTATTTTTCTCAAGATTTGGTTGCCCACTAGAAATCACTAGTGATAGGGGGACACATTTTGTGAATCAATTGATCCAATTTATATTTGGAGGTACAAGGTCTTCCATAAAAAATCTTGTGCCTACTATCCAAGGGCGAATGGCCAAGCAAAGAGCTCCAATAAGATTTTGATTGGATTGCTGCGCAAATTAACTTTTGATCATCAAAGCTTTTGGCGAGAAGCATTGATAGGTGCAATTTGGGCTTTCAAAACTACAAAGAGGGAAACCACTGGCAAGATTCCATTTCGTTTAGTATATGGAAAAGAGACGTTAGCACCATTCAAATTTATTATCAAAAAAGAAATTGGAGCCAAAACCATTGGAATTGAACCTCCAATTAGGATACTGGTGGCATTAGAAGAATACAGAGAGGGAGCAATGCAAAAACTTGAGATAACACAAGAAGAGCGCAAAAGACTGCACGACAGGTATCTTAGGTCCAATGAAGTACAGGAAGGATCCTTCGTTTTGGTGCATCAAATCCCAGTAGTTTCAACCAAATTGGCACCCAAATGGATAGGACCATAGAGGGTGGTAAAGGTATTACCACATGGAGCAGTACATCCGGACGATTTGCAGGGTAAGAAGATACCCCTAGTCAATATCTCCAAGGTAAAGAATTACCTGCATTAAGGCAAGATGGAAGAACTTCACTGTATATACCGTATTTCATTCAGTGTTTGAAGTTTATTTTGGTCTATTCAATAAAGTGAATAAAAAGGAAAACTTGCACCGAGACGGTGCAAAGACTTGATGTGGGGGTCTGTAGCACAGTCTCTTTCTCTCTCTCTCTCTCTCTCTCTCTCTCTCTCTATATATATATATATATATATATATATATATATATATATATATATATATATATCTCCCCTCTCTCTCTCTCTGTCTCTCTCCATGTGCCGTCGCTCTCTCTCTCTCTCTCTCTCTCTCTCTCTCTCTCTCTCTCTCTCTCTCTCTCTCTCTCTCTCTCGCTCTCTCTCTCCCTCCCCCCCTCCCTCTCCCTCGCCCTCTCTCCCCCCCTCTCTCTCTCTCTCTCTGTCTCTCTCTCTCTCTCTCTCTCTCTCTCTCTCTCTCTCTCTCTCTCTCTCTCTCTCTCTCTCTCTCTCTCTCTCTCTCTCTCTCCTCCTCCTCTCTCTCCCTCCCTCTCTCTCTCTCTCTCTCTCTCTCTCTCTCTCTCTCTCTCTCTCTCTCTCTCTCTCTCTCTCTCTCTCTCTCTCTCTCTCTCTCTCTCTCTCTCTCTCTCCCTCTCCTCTCTCTCTCTCTCTCTCTCTCTCTCTCTCTCTCTCTCTCTCTCTCTCTCTCTCTCTCTCTCTCTCTCTCTCTCTCTCTCTCTCTCTCTCTCTCTCTCTCTCACTCACTCTCCCCCCGCTGCCCCTGCCAATCCCTCTCTCCCTCGCCCGCTATCCCCACTGCCCCCGCCCCTGCCAATCCCTCTCTCCCCCGCCCGCTATCTCTTGCCAGCCCCTCTCTGCCCGCACGCTATCCCCAATGCGCCCCCCACCCCCCTCCGCCGCCTCTGCAGCTCTCCCCCCGCCCCACGAGTCCCTCTCCTCCCTCCTCTTCCCACCCACCAGCCCTGCAGCCACTACAAATCCCACAGCTCCCTCCCCCCACTGCCCCCCCCACATGCTCATGTGCAGCCTCCCCCACCCACCCCACCGGCGAACCCCGCAGCCCTTCCCCATGCCCTCACCCAAAGCCTCCTGCAGCCCACCCCACCCTCCGCCTTCCTCACTCCCCCACCCACAGCCTCCCCCAAAATGTCAAAATATTAGATTTTTTTGGTGAATGTGGGATTCAAAATATCCGTATTCCAGGGAGACAGGAAACATCAAGGGGTTTGCATATGTGGACTTCAATGGAGGATTCGGACACGTTGAATTCCTGAGTGTAGCATGCAATCCCCCACGCATCCGTCTTTCCCCCACTTGCAGCTTCCCGCAATCCCCCCGGGGTGACCTTTTGAAATTTCATCGTGATGGGGATAGATCATTGCAAATATTCGACTCCGACGAGAAATTCCTAAACCCTCCCACTCCTCTCACCACACCAACCTCCACACCTTCCCCCCTCAAACCCCTCGGCCACCCTCCACTCTACCCCCCTCAACTCCAACCCTAAATCCAAACTCCACTCCACCATCTCCACCTCCCCCTCCCCCCCCCCCCCCCATCTTTTTCCCCACAACCCCCACACCCACCCCCACCACAATCTCCACCACCCCCTCCACCCCCTCATCTTTTCCCCCACAGCCCCCACACCCACCCCCACAACCATCTCCACCGTCCCCCTCCATCCTCCTCATCTTTTTCCCCACAACCCCCACACCCACCCCCACCACCATTCCCACAGCCACCCTCACCACCGTCTCCACCTCCCCCTCCACCCCCTCATCTTTTTCCCCACAACCCCCATACCCACCCCCACCATCATTCCCACAACCACCCCCACCACCGTCTCGACCTCCCCCTCCACCCCCTCATCTTTTCCCCCACAACCCCCCACACCCACCCCCACCACCATCTCCACCTCCCCCTCTGTCCCCTCATCTTTTTCCCCACAACCCCCACACCCACCCCCACCACCATCTCAACCACCCCCTCATCTTTTCCTCCACAACCCCCACCCCACCACCATCTCCACCTCCCTCTCTGTCTCCGTCATCTTTTTCCCCACAACCCCCACACCCACCCCCACCACCATCTCCACCTCCCCCTCCGTCCCCCTCATCTTTTTTCCCACAACCCCCACACCCACACCCACCACCATCTCCACCACGCCCTCATCTTTTCCACCACAACCCCCACACCCATCCCCACCACCAGCTCCACCGTCCCCCTCCATCCCCCTCATCTTTTCCCCCACAATGGCCAGACCCACCCCCACCACCATCTCCACCTCCCCCTCCACCCCCTCATCTTTTACCCCACAACCCCCACCACCATCTCCACCTCCCCCTCCGTCCCCCTCATCTTTTTCCTAACAACCCCCACACCCACCCCCACCACCATCTCCATCACCCCCTCATCTTTTCCCCCATAACCCCCACACCCACCCCCACCACCATCTCCACCTCCCCCTCCGTCTCCCTCATCTTTTTCCCCACAACCCCCATACCCACCCTCACCACCATCTCCACCTCCCCCTTTGTCCCCCTCATCTTTTTCCCCAGAACCCCCACACCCACCCCCACCACCATCTCCACCACCCCCTCCACCCCCTCATCTTTTCCCCTAGAACCCCCACACCCACCCCCACCACCATCTCCACGTTCCCCCTCCATCCCCCTCATCTTTTCCCCCCACAACCCCCACACCCACCCCCACCACCATCTCCACCTCCCCCTCTCATCTTTTTTCCCACAACCCCCACACCCACCCCCACCACCATGTCCACCATCCCCTCCACCCCCTCATCTTTTCCCCCACAACCCCCACACCCACCCCCACCACCGTCTCCACCTCCCCCTCCACTCCCTCATCTTTTATCCCACTACCCCCTCATCCTTTTCCCCACCACCCCCTCATCCTTTCCCCCATGGCCCACACACCCACCTCCACCACCATCTTAACCTCCCCCTCCACCTCGTCATCTTTTCCCCCACAGCCCCACACCCTTACACATATACATAAGTACATATAGGCGTCCTCTCTTTGCACTCTCTGGCTACAAGCCTACTGTAGGAAGTCACTCTGTGGTGAGGATACAGAGTGTTGGCTTCCCAGTGGAGGGCTAATAGCACTATAGTGTGAAGGAAGTGGCTTGGTCTTGTCATTTATTGTGAGTCTGTGGGACTTTTGGTGTTAGTGGTATTTTTGTGCTCTTCCCCTTGGAGCTACTCTTCACAGTTTGTACTGATCAGTATCAGTCTGCATCTAGTCGTGTTCATTGTACGGATTGGATGAATCTCTTGTATTGATGTTTTTTAGCTCTCGAGTGGCATGTTGGCCTAGAGCATCAACTTTTGAGCATTTCTTTTGCCTATATTGTAATCATATGTGTGAATTAAGGAGTGGTTTCGTCCTTTACTATTGCCATTGTCATTGATCTTCTCTCAGTGTCTACATTTACTATACAATTATTATGATCTTCATGCTCAGAGAAATGTTAAAGGTTATACTTCCCTAAGGAGGACCTCCCTTGAGTAGACGGAGTATTGGAAGTGCATATTTTTTTCTCTTGTTAAAAGTGGATACCCCAGTACCTCCTCTACATGCACTATCACAAAGGCTCTACCTAGGGAGAAGTTTGAAGTTTTCTACAAAGCTTTGGGCTGATTTCCTTTTGTGGATTGAATTTACATGGCTCGGCACTTCCTTAGACATGGGTGCTAGCTCCTTGTTCACCGCATCACTCCTAGGGCAGATTCATTGATATATTTAGGTATTTATGTGTGTGAACACACTACGACTGTCGAGGCATTTATTTCCCTCTTTAGGAGGTTTTTTTTCCTCAGATTGTATATATACCTATAACTCTAATGGTTCACTTATCTTTTTACATTCTCTTGGTAATACATTGAATATTGTGAGTTGTGATCCAAGCTTTTTCTTCTTCCTTGTGTTTTTCGCGTGCTTCCATAGACATCAAACTCCAACAATACTTAGATAATGAGCTACATAGATAAATAGATTAATACATAGTTAAATATATATATATACAAGTAGATACATAGTTGAATAATCTTGTGCTTAGAAATATGGATAAATTAGTACATTTATAATTATATAGAAAAGTGAATCATCATCTTGAAGTGAATCTATGTAACTATTAAGAATGTAAGAGTTTAAGAATCAGACATTCATACCATTTCATATACGCTCACTATACTATGTATGATTGTTGTCACATGAGTGTATCTAACTATTGTGAGAGTAAGAGTCAATGAATAAGACAATCACAATAGTTTATATACACATTGTGGCCTATATTATAATTATGCTCACCCGAATCTAAGTGACTATTGTGAGAGTAAGAGTTAAAGAATCAGACAATCACAATAGTCCCTACACATTCCCTATTCTATTGACAAAGTAGGAATCAAGGAGCAATTAAAATAATCTCAATAGATCTATTTCTCAGTCCTATACTACTATGAGAGTAAGAATTGATGTAGAGAGTCATACAAGAACAATAGTGGTGCATTTTAAATTTGATTCATCAAAGTATCATGAGTTACATGAACATGGCAAGCGAGTGTGCACTTAAGGATTTCGACTTGGATATGAAGGAAATAGAGATAGATGAGATATTTGTAACTTATAAGAATCACGACATGCTTATGGAAAGAACATAAAAGATATAGTCGGTCTTGCAAGCTATCTTGAAAACTTAAAGGCCACTTAGTAACTAAAGATTAGTTTCTTGTGTAGATGATTTTTAGCATGATGATGTGGATAGTCGATCATTTTTTTCTTCTCATAAAAGCAATGTAAGTAAAAGATATGCTTTGTATTATTTCCAATTTGGCGAGTTCTTGCTGTTTCGATCACCAAGAAGAGAGGAAGTAAATGGTCGAGGAAATGAGGAACATATTGATTACTATTGCACGACCAATGAGATTGATTTGCATGCCTCTCCAATAGTTTAACTTGCTTTCGAGTCTTCCCAAGACCCCAATCCACTGTTGTGCCATCGAGATACCAAAGCCCAAGGGGATCCCAAGAAGCCAGAAAACTTGGCCTTGAGGAATATTTTTATAGCCATGTACAAAGAGAAGGCCAAGCTTGATCTCGACAATAGCTCTGAAAGCGGTCTTTGAGTGGTTCATTTTGGATGTAGAGGCTTCACAGAAAGTATCCAGGCACCTCCAAAAAGTCCCCAGGCTGGTACCATGATTGTGGACAATCACATTCATATCATCAGCAAAGAGTCTCGTGCTGATCTGGCCATGGGCATGAGGCAATTAGAGACCTTTGTTGTTACCTGCTTCCACCTGATGATACACCAGCTAGCTAAGCCCTTTTTTGGCAATGGAAAAAAGAAGGGGAGCCAATGATCATCCTTGTCTAATCGATCTTCTTATTTTGATCACCTTCAAAAGTTGGCCATTAACATTAATTTGAGTCGACGTGTTCCCCAGAAGGGTTGAGATCATCTTGGTAAATTTTTTACTCCATCTGAGATCTTTAAGAGACTACAGAGTATAGTACTGTTCTAACCTCTCATAAGCTTTGTCAAAGTTGATCTTGAGGAAAACCACATCTTGTCTTAACTCATTTGCGAAGTTGAGACCTTCCGAAATATCTATAATGGCTTCCAATATTGACCTGCCTTTGATGAAACCTTTTTGGTCCTCACTTAACCACTCTCTCTGATGGCTAGAGATTCTGTTGGCTATGACTTTGGCAATGATCCTGTGTAGAAAATGTTCTTACTAAGCCTTGATTCAACAACATTTATATTTATTCGATGGTCGTTTTATTACTCACCTAGTGTTTTTTGCACTCATGCGTTTCATGCTAATTTTAATTCCTATACTCAAGATGTTTTTACATTTATAGCATTTGTATAGGATCTTTATAGTTTTTTTCGATTTTCTGTAGAAAGATAATCCCTACTTAAAAAAGCTTTATTCACGTATATTCACTATGTACCTATTCATTTATGCACGCTCAACGATACATTTACCAAGTGGTCAACCTTAGTTGAGCTTGAGTATAAATGCTTAGGTCCTTTAATTGAGTTGGCTTCACATAAGCGAATCATCATACTTTGGCATTTAAGGATAAGTGTTCTTCAGATAATAATAGTAAATAAATAGTTATTTTCAAGAAAATGCACTATGACATCAAATGGCGAACACTCAAAAGCATACTTATGGCTAACATTGAAAAGCCAACGTTGAGTGCAACACATACGTAATCTTTAAACCCTACTGAGAAGGTGACAATGAGAAGCGAAAGCACCGTTATGCCCATCATATGAGTAGATCGCTGCTCATAGAGATTTTGCCCTATGGCTTAACATCTCCAAACTGTAGAGATTTCAGGCACAGGAAGGGCACAGTATAAAGATCCCTTCCTCTTACTTATCCAATCACTCTTATTGCTATCGTTTGCAGAGAAGAGTGAGGTTCTAAGAAAGAAATTTTAGGAATTATTGAGAGGTCTTCTACATTAACAGGTACACATTTCATTTTATTTTCATTTCAATTGCATGTGGCAAGTGACATCATGTATACACTTGGGGGTCCATGAATCGACAATACTCACACGTTGTGAGATGAATGTATGCATTTTCCGGGTCCTTTATGTGGACAACTCACATGCGTTGTGAGGTTTTATTACCTTGCTGAAAACCATTGAATTTAAACAAAAACTGAGGGACGCGGTATGGTTTTTAAGTGGGGTATTCTCATGCTTGGAGATACCCTGGTGATATAGGTGGAAGGCCAAATAGAAGACAGTCCAAAGACCTCATGTACCGATGACGGGATGAATGTACGAGTTTGAGGCCTCCCATCAGAGTATATTTGCTTATATTATGTGTTGTTATTGATGCTTTTACCAAGATTTTGGGTATTGGAGTGGATTCACTATAGTTGATTTGGCTCATATACACTTTGGACAAAGGAGACTCTACCGAATTTCTTTCGGAGAAGGACGAATTGAGCATATAAGTGCATAGGGATGTAGGGAGTGCTAGAACAAGAGGGAAACCATTGAGATTACTTGTAAACATTCAATTTCTTGTGCATATATTTAGAAATACAGTCGAAATGCTGCTGAATGTTTTCTAGGTCTCGGCATCAGATTGACATTGTATAGAGAAGTGCTTAAATTGCAAGGATGGGTGATAACATTGTGCAAATAGTTGGAGATACGTTGAATAAAGAAAATTACCACATATGATCGTATAGGATAGTAAATTTCTTGCTGTAAAAAGGATGATGAGGATTAGTGAATGGAGAGGACGAGTGCCATGACTTGCTAAAGACTATGGCTGTCATTTGATCATTTTGGTTTTGTCATTTGCCTATGGTTTCTCACCCGTGATCATTAAACGTCTAGTATCATGCTTTTGAAGGCAACTCTCGAAAGTGGCTAGTAAATTTTCTATCTAGATAAGCTCTATGTCTAAACCTTGAGATAGATTTGTTTTCCACATAAATCATATTCAATTTGTGTGACTCATCATGGAACATGTGCAATAAACCTATAAATATTACTAAACAATTCACTGTTAGCCACTTGAAGTTCTAATCCCTCTAAGTTTTATGTAATCCTATTATGAAATATAATAGGTATGCTCTATTATTTACCTTTGGAATCTTGAAAGAATGAAAACGGCTACTTATCTTTAATCCAACCTTACTGATCTTGCATTTTTTTCATCTAAGCACATAGTCTAGTATGTCTTTATGGATTCCATGCAAATACAAATACCTCTTAAGAAGATTATATGTGCCACTTACGCTTTCCTGTCTTGACTACGTGTGTCATATAAATGATAAAAAAAGCCTATTTTCCCATCTCCAGATCTCTTGGAACACATACCTTTCATGTATAAGACATATCTATTGGGGTTCAACAACACATAACTACCTCCTCACACTACAAACTCTTGAAAGATCAATTCTTGAAACTAAATCACACACTTAATGAGAAAATACTCATGAATTAACACACCAAATACATTGTTTTCTTGTTGCGTCAACACATACTCAAGACTAAATTAACTCAAAAAGATGTAAACCCACACGATGCAAATATGATTAAGCAAAGAATGAAAACGGCTACTAATCTTTAATCCAACCTTACTGATCTTGCATTTTTTTCATCTAAGCACATAGTCTAGTATGTCTTTATGGATTCCATGCAAATAGAAATACCTCTCAACAAGATTATATGTGCCACTAAGGCTTGCCTGTCTTGACTACGTGTGTCATAATTATAAAAACCGCCTATTTTCCCGTCTCTAGATCTCTTGGAACACATACCTCTCATGTATAAGATGTATCTATTGGGGTTCAACAACATGTAACTACCTCCTCACACTACAAACTCTTGAAAGATCAATTCTTGAAACTAAATCACACACTTAATGAGAAAATACTCATGAATTAACAAACCAAATACATTATTTTCTTGTTGCGCAACACATACTCAAGACTAAATCAACTCATAAAGATGTAAACCCACACGATGCAAATATGATTAAGCAAACATTTTCGAGATCAACAATCATTCATACTAATTGTACAAAACAATACTACTTGGTTTGAGCATTCGCTAGATTTCTTGACTCTCCTCTTGTTCTTCTTTCTCCCTTTCCTCTACTTGTTTCTCTTTTCAACAAAAACAGAAAACATATATATATATATATACCAAAACCAAAACATAATGACCTACTTTATGCGACATCATCGTTACAACTAGACTATAACTAATCGTTAAAATTCCAATTCATCAAAGATCGGATTCTCGAAAGATTAGACTGACCAGATATCCCATTCAGTAGACAATAAATATCCAACTAGACTACTTTTCTTGTAGAATCTTCTCCCCTTAACACCAAGCACTGCCCGGTGGATGATTTTGCAAAAATCTGACTCGAATCCACAAATCCTTGATCGAGCATAACTATACTCGACTCCTTGTTCATATTCTCCTTTTGTATCATGTTTGGGACTACTTTATTCTCATCCTCTTTCTCTATTTCCTCATAAATCTCCCTTTCCTCCAGAAGTACTCCATGATCTTCTTTCTCCTACATTAGAGTATATTGAACCTGAACCTACACATCATTCTTGAAATTTTGCTGCAGGAATTTTTCCTTTAAATCTGCTAGGTGCTACAATATTTATGCTTTCATAGTCCTATTCTGTTAAATGACTTCCACTACTTGACTCTCATAGGCAGAAACAAATCCAGCCTGCATACTTTCATAAGGATATCTTATTACAACGTCTATTCTATCCTTACTCCCATTCCACAAATCTTTTGTCTATTTTTGCATTTGCTTCTTCATAACACTCATATCCATTTCAGTCATCAAAATCGCATCCATTTCTACCTCTTTGTTCTATAGAATTTGTCTTTCCAATACTTGTAGTGGCTTACTTCTGGAATTCAACACTTCATTCTCAAGTTGTAATGCCGCATTTATTTTTGCTAGACTTTGCATTTCTTTGGTTATTGCCTATTGCATTTTATTAGTCCACTCTCCAATTCTTGTAAAGATTTCTTCCCTTTCACCACTTCCAAAGCTTGTTGTTTCTTTACTTCTAACATAGCCTTTCCATATTGTTCGGATTTTACCTCCTATTCCTTATGCATGTCCTGAACTTGTGTTTGCTATTTTTGGTACTCATGAGAATTTAGAATCTCATTCAATAATTTTTGCTCCTTTAATAATGCTTCTTGGTGCACCATAAATTGATAAACATCTTTCAACCTTTTTGTGTGCATTTTGAACCTCCTTAGTAACTTCAAAGGATGGCTGAGTCAAATCCTCAAAAATTGACTTACTTACTGTCATGTTTAATATGGGCTCCAATTTTCTTAATTACTGTTGTCTTTACTTACTTACTATCATCTTTAGTATTTTCGTCTTGGACAATCTGAAACTTTTTCCCATCTTCATAGGCAATTCAGACTCCTCAGTTACTTTGATAGGTCTTTCATGCAATCCAGTAACTTTAGGAGTCTCCATTCTTAGCTTCTTAACCACATATACTACCTCCTCAACTCCAAACCTAGCTTTCAATAGTGTCTGATATGTATTGTCTTGCTGATCATCAAATATAATGCAATCTTCATCCTTCTACCTAGACACAGGTGACACACACTGCTGAACAACTACACTCAGTTACACGTTTCAATGTTCTCCACCTTTTACATAAACTAAAATAATGCAGCTAGATATGCTGATAATCGACTATTCGACTATGTTTTTCGCTTATCGAATAGGAAAATTTCCTCAATCATTCTATCATAGGTGCCTAGCAGACCTACTCCTCATTCTCCACCCAATAAGGTGGAGCATAGTTCTCCTTTGACATGTAGTCATATTTGAGAATAAAATAAAACCGATCCAAATACCACTTCAATGGTTCTTGTATAGCATATGATACATTTCTAAGCATGTAATACTATCTTTCTCCCTCTTAGGGCCCAAGTTCTTTATGTAGAGCATCCTCTAGGCAATTAGCTATAGAGGGATCTTTTAAAATAGGTAACCAAAAAACTTCGGCAATGAGCTCATGCGATCATCGTACCTGTGATGG
Organism: Ceratopteris richardii; assembly: GCA_020310875.1. Classification (NCBI taxonomy): domain Eukaryota; kingdom Viridiplantae; phylum Streptophyta; class Polypodiopsida; order Polypodiales; family Pteridaceae; genus Ceratopteris; species Ceratopteris richardii. Next base: position 61,544,026 of record CM035430.1, on the reverse strand, counting down.
TACTTGCCCTTTGGTCTTCTGCACTATCTCAAGTTGACTCTTCCCATAATACTTCACGTTTCGATTATCCCATGGTAGTGTCGCAAAAGCAAAATAATGATACGTTTTGTAGCTATGAAAAACTCATGAGAGCACTCGCATCAATCTCTAGTTTAAACTCTAGATATGGATCCATCGGTGACTGCGTTAGCTTGCTTGCAGATGACGGTGTCTGAACCCCTTCCTCCTCTTCCTACAAAAAATTGTTACTTTCTTCTGAGGACGATTCCTCCTTTTGTACCATGCTCTCCTTCCTTCTAAGTTGACCTCTCATGTCTACAATGGAAGTGGGCTTGAGCACTGCCACCAATCTAACTGTCTTGCATCTAGACATAGCAACACACCTCTCAAATACACAAGCCAACCACGAATGCACTTGCACTATAGGGCTTGTACGTACGACAAAACCATTAACGTACCTCACCTAGCTTATCCATGATTTAGATAGTTGGACATGAAATCCGCATTATAGTTGAACTTTAACCCGCGCTCCAATGTGGTAATTCAAAATACTTTTCACTAAGCTTTCATTACTAACCAGAATCTGACTTCATTACTTCTAAGCAAGCCACGTTCATCCAATCATAATTTGACTATTTCTCCTTAGGTAGTCAAAAATTGGACTATATGAGATCTGAATCACAACACCCTAACTCCTCAATCTTGACCAAGCATCCATTGACATGTTGATAAACCACTTAATGTAACCTTCGACCAGCCACTATCGAGAAGACATGTCATCACAAAGAAAAATGCAGATAAGTAATCCCCATTGCTATCGTGATCATTACTGCTACTGGCCCAATTATCAGAATTAAACATAACTTGTACCAAATTGGCTGTTGACCAATCCATATGAGGAGGTTTGCCTTGAAATTTCTTTAGATGAAATCCATTAGTAGGTTTTTCAATTTTTGTACCAAAGATATCTACTACCAAAAAAGGACCTTGTTCCAAATCTTGGATAACTTGATATGGTCCCTTATCTGTCAAATTAAGCTTTCGTGGATGTGGTGCTAACTTAGAATTGTATACCATAACCCACTCTCCAACCTGAAATATTTTAAATTGAACATTCATGTTCACCCAAGCTTGTCTCTGTCTTTGGATAATTTCACTTATATTTGCAGTAATTAAATGGGCTTCCTCCAATTGTAGAAGGTACTTACTTCCATGCTTGACAGAAATTTCCAAAGACATATTTTCTGCTGACACACAAACTTGGGATAACAAACTCCATTGGGACCACAACTTCTAACCCATACACTAATCTAAATGCCCTCATTCCAATTGCTTTGTTAAAAGTTGTTCTGAATGACCATAACTCCAAGTCTAGGAGCAAATCCTAGATTTTCTTATTATCATACTTTGGCATTTACGGATAAGTGTTCTCCACATTATAATAGGAAATAGATAGTTATTTTCAAGAAGGTGAACGATCTATGAGAATGTCTTCATTGATATATAGTTATACTTATTAGTACATGGTAGAGAGCTTTTTTGTTTTGTAGTCATAGTAGTCTATTGTATTTGTAAATTGATCTTATATGTATATGTATGTATTTATGTACGTATATATATATATATATATATATATATATATATATATATATATATATATATATATATATATAGAGAGAGAGAGAGAGAGAGAGAGAGAGATAGATAGATATAGGTAGTCTGTTGTATTTATAGATTGAGCTTTTATATATATATATATATATATATATATATATATATATATATATATATATATATATATATATATATATATATATATATATGTGTGTGTGTGTGTGTGTGTATATATATATTCATCTCGTTTAGCTTTTTTCACGCTGATATTAAGTTCAGATCACTACACCCTCAAATCACTACTACAGCAGTCCATTTCCTCGAATAAAATATAATTTTTCGATTGAAAATATTATCCGCTAAATATAAATCTTCTGTGGGCAACACGACGATCTGTGTTTTATGTTCAGCAGTGAGGCCAAGATGACGTCCTGGAGTTCTTAAATTAGAAGCAACAGCACATCTATGGCATAGGTTACTAACAGCGTTCTAGGACGAAGGCAGAGTTTTGCTCCTCACTAATTTGCTCCATAAATAAAAGGTCCATAAGCAGCGATTGAAAAGCATATGTCAAAATTAGCAATTGCATTAATTGACATGGATCACCCTAAGCTGAGATACAACAAATAACCAAGTTACCATTTTCAGATATGATTCTGGGACAAGCTTGAAATTCTTCTTTTGCATATCTCATTTGCATCCAAGGAAGCAGCCTTCGTAATTCCCACAGACAGTCATTAATCCGCCCAATGTCAGGCGGACCCTGCAGATAACAGAATACATAAGCGTTGATGATTATTACACAGCTGTGTTAGATCAACGTGGAATACATGACTCAGTTGAAGTTGCTCGCAGTCGTAGAGTTTGGAAGTCATGGAATCCGTTAGACGAAGAGTGCAACGATGATCCCTGCCGCAAAGAGGCGTGTGTATACAAAGCTGGACGATGAAGTTCGGAACATTCTGCATCAGCCATGCCTCCTGCAGGCAAGTACGACAATCTGACGGATCCTTCCTTCCTTCGTCTGACGGATTGAGAAATCGAGAGAAAAGGAATGCCATGAAGGCGACGCGTCATTGTAGAGAACAAGCTTTCAAACTCCACGACTTCGAGCAACTTCAAACATGGAAAGACGCAAACTCTCCATCTGGTCCTATGCCTGGAATAATATGGTAAGACTGAGGATTTTATTTTATTTTATTTATTTATTCATTTTTGTGGAAGTACAAGCGAATCTCTCCGCATATAAATTTTGCACACACAATACATTCTCATCTTCTGACCAAATTTTATTCATTTTCTGTGAAGGGAGGCAAGCGGCTTCCAACCTACGATCAAAAGCTGACCAGATTGACTTCATTCCATGTTCCGAAAATTGTATAAGACATTGATGCGTACAAAATTGTATAAGACATTGATGCGTACAAAATTTTGTGAGATGTAAATCGAGGTTCCGAAATTCCCTTCCTTCGGATATGTGCTAAGTAGACGCTGAATTGTGCTTCCATGCCTCCTCTAAATAACTTGAGAATTAAAATACCCACACCGATGGTCTTTGTTTTATTTCATACATATCAAAATTGTGTCATATTTTGTATACATGAAATTCTATAAGACATTAATGTGTAGCAAATTGTATAAGAGATTAGGCTAAGGCCGAACTTCCTTTTATTAAAAAAAAAAAAAATCCTACAGACATGTAAATCGAGGTTCCAAAATTTCCTTCCTACAGACATGCCTTAAGGCAACCAACGATTGATGATAGACTCTCAAACGTATAATTAGATTTCACTTTGTTTGCCAAAGCATTATCCGACAACCAGATGAGAATGTTCAAATGAGGTGTGACTCTATGCCTACAAGTAAGGCTAACTTGACGCAGATTATGCTTACATGATTTCTCTAAATCCCTCAATGTTCAAGAACCCAACACTGCATACCTTTATATACATGTTACTATGGTCTTAAAAGTCGATCAGGCTTAAAACTAAAAATTGCTTAGTCGCAACATCAATCTAGTCAGTAAAAAAATGCCATTGCAGCCCTTCTATTCCAAGAGTAGGACTTAAAATGACTGTTATATGATCTGATACCTTGGATCATTCTTTTCCATACTCTTGTGCATATTGGTCTTCATTTTGAAGCAACAAGAACTACAAAACTTCAAATGATATTTTTCTATCTCTTGTAGAGAGAGTAAGAGACGTAACAAAAGAACGATAGGTAGATGGAAGTGAATTTATGAGGGCATTCAAGAGCCCATTATCATATATAGTGACTCCAACATTAAGAAGTTGATCATGTTAGTCATGGAGGTTCATGCTTGCGTTGGCTAATTATCTCCTGAGATGAACTTTCCTATCAGAGTTTCTACTGTGATAGAGATTCTCTAACTCCAACCAGCCCCATGAGAGGTTCTACATTACCTCATCTGTGGAATGTTATGCCTCTTGACTCCCATAGTACGAAATAAGAGTACTTATGCATCTCTAGAATCCCATCTAAACTCCTCTTCTCTAGGTTGAATCTACATTTGCCTCCCTCTTTTTATGGATGAAGATATTATCTCCTCTTCTTCCTCTTTAGTCTGCTCAGCTGAAATTGGAGTAACACCCATTTTCGATGAAGAAACAACATCTTTTTGTGCTTGTGTTGGCCTTGAGTACTTTCCATTGATAATATTCCACAAGTCCTTGAAGACTAGCAAATTCATCATCATAAGACTCCACATTGGATAATTAGAAATTCCATTAAGCTTGTCTTCTTGTTCCTATATATCTTTATAATCACTCATCTCGAGTATGAGGGTGTATGTCAATAATGTTTTGATACCAAATGTTGGAGTTGTAATAGGCACAAATAATAATCTCACGAGTGAAATCGAAGATCTTTCCAACACCTGACCTTAGCACATAACACACCTTGACTTGATCAAAAGAGATAAATGAAAATATAGAAAGATGAGAAGACAATTATCAAAGTGCAATGATTATAGTTACTACACACACTAAATAGATGCAAAATGTCAATATACAATGTATGTATGATACAAGATCTGAATATAGGTTGAATCTAAAGATTTAAGGTACAAAAGGTAGTCATAACGTGTCTAAGAGATATTATGAGTGACTATGTGCAAAAAGAAAGAAATAAGCTAATCAAAACAGTTATTACAACAAACCCTAAATCATAAATTACGTATTTTCTCATGTAGAGCACCAACAATGATGGAATCTGATGATGATGTGGTAGGTAAACACTTGGTACACCAACAACACGTGAAGAAATCGTAAATAAGGTTCTACGACTCTCCAAAATCAGTATGCAAACTAAGAAGTATGAAAAAGAAGAAAGTAAAGTTGTCAGAAACTCCTCCAAATCTGCATATACACATTCAAAACTCCCAGCTCTTAACCCTAGAGCTTGTTTCTTGGATGCTTCAAGGATTGATTACTTAAGGAGCCTTGAGGCTCCTCTTTATATAGATTTAAGTGTTCCTAAGAAGCTCCAATGATAAGCATAACGAAAAGCTAAAAATGTTATTGTTTTGCAAAACAATTATACCCAAATCGCTACTCCTTTGCTCACATTTGAGTGCTCAAGACACTCATTCTCAAGCTTGCAACATGCTCTTGCTCTAGAGGTCCTTTGATGTTACTCGTCGACCTATAAAACTCCCATAGTTAGAGTTAAATTTAATTGAATTAGCAGACTATTTTCATTCATGTAATTCAAAGAACAAATGTTCCCTTGTCTTTATGAAAGACTTCCTTAGAGATCCCTTAGCTTCCTCAGCCCTATGGAAGGTCAACATCAAAATATGTAAAATGCACCATATTATTCTAGATAAGAAAGTTATGTCTCTTGAGGATTTTGCGGGTCAAAACTGGTAAATAGGCAAAGAAGATAATTACTTGGAAGTCTTGACCAAAATTATAAAAATTTAAAAATTACAAACCCTAAAATTTGACCAAAATTTCTTTATGGAGAGGGTTATCAATCGCGATGGACAAAGCTATCCATTATGGCCTATCATTCACGATGGATGGTGCCAATGACAATGGATGTGCCGATCGCTATGGATGTGTCAATCATGATGGATGTGTGGATCAGGATGGATGTGTTGATTGCGATGGACGTGTCAATTACAATGGAATGTGTTAATCATGATGGATGGTTTCACTTGTGATTGATTGTATCTTTTGGAGTTTCTCATGGGTTTGTGTGGATCCTATGTGTCCTGATGGTTAAACTTTTCATCGATCTTATGTCTCAAGAATGATAGTTGTGTTAATCTTGATGGACAAGGATGGCCATTGCGATGGATCCTACCTATCACGATGGACAAAGTAGTCCAATGTGGTTTGTCAATCATGATGCATAGGCTGTCCATCACAATGGACATGCTATCTCTCACGATGGACAGTGTCAATGTTGATGGATGTTGTCTGTCATGATGGATAGAGAAAACTCAAATACTTTTGAAATCTATGTGGATTTGTGATGTGCAAGGCCTCTACTCCATGATGATCTACTCAATTTTACCAAAGGACCACTTTTTCTATCTGTGAGGATGGATAGAGGTTTGCCTCGAGACTTGTGCAGAGATGTTGTGTACTTGCTAGAGTTGTTGCAGCTTCTAAGGATGTGGATACCTACAAGAACACTCTAGTTGTGAGGCTGAGTAAAGGGAACCTTTCACAGCTAATGTTGAGTATGTGTGGCTCAGATGCCTTATGGCTGATTTGGGTGTTTGTCAATCTTCTACCACAACCATTTTTATTGAGAGTCAAAGCCCATTGCCAGTTGCAAGGAACCGTATGTTCCCTCGCACCGAGCACATTGAACTGCACTATCACAAAGGCTCTGCATGGGAGAAGTTTGAAGTTCTCCGCAAAGCTTTGGGCTGATTTCCTTTTGTGGATTGAATTTACGTAGCTTGGCACTTCCTTATACATGGGTGCTAGTTCTTTGTTCACCGCATCACTCCTAGGGCAGATTCATTGATATATTTAGGTATTTATGTGTGTGAATACACTAGGACTGTCGGGACACTTTTTTCGCTCTTTAGGAGGTTTTTTTTCCTCAGCTTGTATATATACATATAACTCTAATGGTTCACTTATCTTTTTACATTCTGTTGGTAATACATTCAATATTAAGAATTGTGATCCAAGCTTCTTCTTCTTCCTTGTATTTTTTGCGTGCTTCCATAGACATCAAACTCCAACAATACATAGATAATGAACTACATGGATAAATAGATTAATACATAGTTAAATATATATACACAAGTAGATACGTAGATTAATAATATCATGCTTACAAATATGTATAAATTAGTAGATTTATAATTAGATAGAAAATTGAATCATCATCTTGAAGTGAATCTATGTAACTATTAAGAATGTAAGAGTCAAAGCATCAGACATTCATACCATTTCATATACACTCACTATACTATGTATGATTGTTGTCACATGAGTGTATCTAACCATTGTGAGAGTAAGAGTCAATGAATAAGACAATCACTATAGTTTCTATACACATTGTGGCCTATATTGTAATTATGCTCACATGAATCTAAGTGACTATTGTGAGAGTAAGAGTTAAAGAATCAGACAATCACAATAGTCCCTACACATTCCCTATTCTATTGATAGAGTAGGAGTCCAGGAGCGATTAAAATAATATAAGATCTATTTCTTAGTCCTATACTACTATGAGAGTAAGAATTGATGTAGAGAGTCATAAAAGCACAGTAGTGGTTCATTTTAAATTGGATTCATCACAGTATACAAGTAATAAATACTTTTGCAAGTCAAATAGGTATACTATTAATGATTAAAATACATAAAATGCATCACATAAACACAAATAATAGAATGTCCTATGGAATCTTCATAACTGATTTTGCATAATATTTCCATTTCCTGGAATACAATATAAATTTTCGATTGAAAATCCGCTAAATATAAATCTTCTGTGGGCAACAGGATGATCTGTGTTTTATCTTCAGCAGTGAGGCCAAGATGACGTCCTGGAGTCCTTAAACTAGAAGCAACAGCATAGGTTACTAACAGCGTTCTAGGACGAAGGCAGAGCTTTCCTCCTCATTAATTTGCTCCATAAATAAAAGGTCCATAAGCAGCGATTGAACAGCATATGTCAAAATTAGCAATTGCATTAATTGACATGGATCACCCTAAGCTGAGATACAACAAATAACCAAGTTACCATTTTCAGATATGATTATGGGACAAGCTTGAAATTCTTCTTTTGCATATCTCATTTGCATCCAAGCAAGCAGCCTTCGTAATTCCCACAGACAGTCATTAATCCGCCCAATGTCAGGCGGACTCTGCAGATAACAGAATACATAAGCGTTGATGATTATTACACAGCTGTGTTATATCAACGTGGAATACATGACTCAGTTGAAGTTGCTCGCAGTCGTAGAGTTTGGAAGTCATGGAATCCGTCAGACGAAGAGTGCAACGATGATCCCTGCCGCAAAGATGCGTGTGTATACAAAGCTGGACGATAAAGTTCGGAACATTCTGCATCAGCCATGCCTCCTGCAGGCAAGTACCACAATCTGACGGATCCTTCCTTCCTTCGTCTGACGGATTGGGAAATCGAGAGAAAAGGAATGCCATGAAGGCGACGCGTCATTGTAGAGAACAAGCTTTCTTCCTTCGTGTGACGCAATCATCGTTGTTCGACTGCAGAGCACAATCAGCGTTGTTCAACTGCAAAGCACGGCATTCCATGACTTGCAAACTCCACGACTTCGAGCAACTTCAAACATGGAAAGACGCAAGCTCTCCATCTGGTCCTGTGCCTGGAATAATATGGTAAGACTCACGATTTCTTTAATTTTTTTTTTTTTTTTTTTTTGTGGAAGTACAAGCGAATCTCTCCGCAGATAAATTTTGCACACACAATACATTCTCATCTTCTGACCAAATTTGATTCATTTTCTGTGAAGGCAGGCAAGCGGCTTCCAACCTACGATCAAAAGCTGACCAGATCGACTTCATTCCAGGTTCCGAAAGTTGTATAAGACATCGATGCGTACAAAATTGTATAAGACATTGATGCGTACAAAATTTTGTCAGATGTAAATCGGGGTTCCGAAATTCCCTTCCTTCGGATATGTGCTAAATAGACGCTGAAATGTGCTTCCATGCCTCCTCTAAATAACTTGAGGTTTAAAATACCCACACCGATGGTCTTTGTTTTATTTCATACATATCAAAATTGTGTGATATTTTGTATACATGGAATTGTATAAGACATTAATGTGTAGTGTAATAAAGTAAGTCTATGATCCAAGGGTCTGGCCGGTTCAGACAGATCTGAAATCGGACACCGTTTGGTCATCAGTATGTATGACCAAAGATCTCGAGTTTAGACTTACTAGGAGGTCTTGTGCTCTTGTGAACAAGTGAACCACTTAGCTTAGTGGTTAAGTCTCAAGGATGTGAAGGACGAGGTCTTGGGTTCAATCCCCATGAGGTACATGGGAAGAGTATTTTGCCCAAAGAGCTCTAGAACCTTCTAGAAGCATCCACTGGACACTTGGCGCACATGTAGTTACATGGCTGACACTTGGATGATTAGCATTCACCTGCCCAAGAAGGTAGTCCCCTGGAGAGAGCTATATATAGAGGCATTTGGTTGGGAGGAGAGTCATTCATTCATGAGCAATTACTGTCGCTACGCTGTTGCATTGGTATCAGAGCCATCTCCATAGCTTTCATCTTCTTGCTCGGACTTTTGACGTGCGAATTCTGCCCCCGCCCGCATTAAGATGCTTGTCGAAATCATTCTCATGCTTTAGCTTAGAGCAAGAGAGTATTAAAAAGTTATTCATCTTTGTGTGCTAAGGGGGAATCGAACTCGCGCCCCTCTGTTGAGAGGGCGCTGCCTTATCCACGGAGAGAAGCGCCGTTCGTGCTATTCTTTATGGAGCAGATCGTTATACAATCATCGGTTCGCTGAGGGAGGTTTCATCGAAGAAGATCCAAAAGAAAATATTCTCGTGAAGCAGAGGGTGATCGAACCCCCGTCCCCCCGATTGGAGCACGCTGCTCTATCTAGAAGAGCATCACCGTCGGCGTGAAGATACAGCAGAAGTACTAGCTGAACTCCTGAAGAAGCTCTCAAATAGGGGCCAAAAAGGTTGATCCTCTCTACTGCACGTCCGCGGGTGATCGAACACGAGACCTGCTTAAGCGAGCGTGTCCGCCTATCCATTACCCCACAACAGTACACGGGAGTACTGCTGAGAAGGTAACTAATCTCTCTTAATTCGCGCTGAAGCAGACATCTTCACCCGGCCAAAAAAGCTGAACTACCATCGGGAGGGCGCCGGGATTCGATCGCACGACCTTGCAGAGAAACTTCAGGGCTTTATCCACTAAAGTAAAGGTTCTTCGTGATTTCATTCTCTGCATAACATATACAAGTTGAATTAAATCTCTGCTCTGCTAATCCCGAGCCGAAATCATCTCATTTTGATTAACCTTTGGAGTTTGTTTATTTCCCATCCGAACTCGAGTACATTTCTGTGGTGGTCCAAGCTGTAGAAAGCTAAAAGTTCGAGTAAAGTTCAACAGAAGTGGAGCTGTGGAGTGAAGATCAGGAGGCCTATCTTCGTCATAATTCTAGCACTTTCGGCTAGAATCAAGTCGACCTCAACGGACCAAATCATCAGGGACGATTTCTTGTGACATTCTTGCATAGCTCTTTTGATTTTGTTGCACACACTTCTTGCGTTAGGAATACTTAGTAAGTTTAATAACGCTTTGTGTGCGATGGAGGGGACTTCTAGCCACGTTTCGCTTACAAGTACTACTAGTGCGTCCATGTATGTTTCCATTCCTATGTTAGTAACATCCTCATTCATGACTAGACCACCAATAGTTGCACGTGCATTGCATTCATCTGCACCTATGGTTTCAAATACTAGTCATGCGTCTGATGCATCTAAAATAGAATCAGCGATTGTAGCATTAGACGTTGAGGATTCTGCGAGAAAAGGGGAAACAAACACTACTTTAAACGAGAGGAAAGATATGGAAAGTAGAATGTTGCTAGTTGAGCAAAAGCTTGGACAGTTGTCCAGCATTCCGGATGAGGTTGTAGTACTCCGTCAATCTGTTGATGGAATCCAGGATCACCTTAAGGCCATTCTGAACTTACTTCAGACGCCTAAGGATATCAGTAAGACTATTTTAGGTAGTCACACAGATACGATCGCAACTTCACCGATGTCTGTTAGGATGGAAAAGGATAAGGAATTATCCTCTCCCCAAATAGACATGTTTCCTTTAGCGGGAAGTATGAGCCGTTTGAGTCTAGCGTCTTCTACTCCCTTGTGCGTTGCTTCGGTAGGTATGTTAGAAACTCATAACCGCCCTGTGGATCTTTCCTTGGGAAAGGAGATCCGTCCTCCTTATTTCTCTGGAGAGGATAAGGATAGGAATAAGGACGCGGTTTTGACTTTCTTAGAGAAATGGAAAGATGTCCATGAACTCAAACATACCCCGGATCATGTGAGAGTAGTAGAAGCCAGTTTGTCGCTAGGACCGAAAGCTTATACATGGTGGATGAGTCTCTCTGAGACTCACAAGAAACCCACCACTTGGAATGAATTTTCCCATCTTTTCAAGAAAGAGTTTCTCCCCGAGAATGAGGAGGAACGCAATTGGGAAGCTTGGGATAAAATTCAGCAGAAGGGTAGACCGCTATTGGTGTATATTTCAGAATACAGAGATGTAATTCTGAAGTTAAAGAACTTAGATGACTTCCATCGACTTCGCGGTTTTGTCAGAGGACTTAACCAGCGAATTCGTAATGAAGTTAAGAGGCATGCGCCTAAATCCCTTGAAGAGGCGATTAAGGTCGCACAGATTTATGAGGACAATTCACGCTTGGATGTCACGCAGGAAAGCAGTTATTCCCAGAAGAATAACTTTAAGCGTAAGGGTAAAGGGACTAGATCTAGTGAAAGGGTGTCTAAGAAACCTCGTGTTTTTAGACACATCCTTTCTCCAGAAGATCATGATAAAGCGCAAAAAGAAAACTTGTGCTTTAAATGTCTTAAGCCTGGACATCGAAGCCGTGCCTGTCCAGTCGGAAGAGAAAGTAAGGGAAAGGGTAAGCAGCAAATCCATCTGATTCAATCTTTGAACTTGGATGCAAATTCAAGTGCAAAGAAGGTTCAGATTATGCACTGCGACAGTACCCATTCATGTCAAATCTCCAAAAACATGTGGCAACCTCAAGAGTTTGGTCCACATGATTTGGTCAAGTTGCATGGATCAGTAAAAGGTCACACCATCCGGATAATGGTGGATGACTCTGCTACGCATAATTTTATCAATTATGCGTTAGTAAAAAAACTGGCTCTTCCTCAGGAACCATCGCCTCATAAATACATTGTCTCCATGATGCACGGTCAAGACACCCGTGTTTGGGACACAATGATTTGTAATTTGGAACTAGAAATCCAAGGATTGAAAGACACCTTGGACTTCCAAATAATGAATATGGATCGGGTAGATCTCGTTTTAGGGAGAGAGTGGCTATGGAGTTTAGGTCCTTCATTGACCAGGTGTTATTTTACAAATACTTTGGAATTCCAGCGTGACGGAATTGTGTACAAGATCAAGGGTGAGCATGATGTTCCAAGTATCCCTTTGATATCATACACTGAACTACAGAAACTTGTAAATAATGAAGCCAGGACCCAAGCTTTTCTTGTCCTTGGCACAGATGTAACAGATTCTGATAATATAAATCAAGTTTCTTATGTCTCGTCCTTTATTCCTCGAGAAATTTATGTTAAATTTAACAATTTAATGAAGGAATTTAAAGATGTGTTCCCTAAGGAACTCCCCTACGGCTTGCCACCCTCTCGTGGAAACATCGATCACAGCATAGATCTGTTTCCGGGTACCAAGCCAAAATCTCAAAACCCATACCGCCTCCCCTATGTCCAAAATCAAGAGGTGGAAAATCAAATCCAAGAGTATTTGGATAAAGGATTTATCCGCCCAAGCCAGTCTCCATGGGCAGCACCCATCCTTCTAGTGAAAAAGAAAGATGGAACTATGAGGCTGTGTGTAGATTATAGGGCGTTAAACAATCTTACGATAAAGAACAAGTATCCCATGCCACTAGTCGAAGATCTTTTCGATAGTTTAAAGGGAGCTACAATCTTTTCTAAGATTGATTTACGCCAAGGTTATCATCAGATCAGAATCAAAGTTGATGATATTCCTAAAACAGCCTTTCGAACAAAGTTTGGCCACTACGAGTTTTTAGTGATGCCGTTCGGGTTGACAAACGCACCCGCAACATTTATGACTTTGATGAATCAAGTGCTTAAGCCGTATTTGGGAAAATTTGTAGTAGATTTTCTCGATGATATTCTGATCTACAGTAAAGATCATGAAAGTCACTTAGAGCACTTGAAAAAAGTTTTTCAACTTCTTCGCGATAATAAACTTTACGGTAAAGAGTCAAAATGTGAATTCTTTACCCCAGAAGTAAAGTATTTAGGCCATATTATTTCCGCGGAAGGAATCAAAGTTGACCCTGAAAAGGTCCAAGTGATTCTTGAATGGCCTGAGCCCAAGACGGTTCGAGAACTACAAAGTTTTCTTGGATTGGCAGGATATTATCGGAAGTTTGTGGCTGGATATGCCAAGATTGCAGTACCTTTGACGGATCAACTCAAAGGGAAGCATCAAAAGTTAAATTGGAAAGAAGAGCAAGCAAAGAGTTTTCAAGAACTTAAACTTGCTTTAGCATCGGCCCCGGTTCTACAGATCATAGATCCGAACAAGCCTTTCCAATTAGAGACAGATGCAAGTTCATCTGCAGTAGGAGCAGTACTAAGCCAAGATGGTCGACCAATAGCTTTCGAGAGTAGAAAGCTAAGTCCTGCTCAGCAAAACTACTCTACCTATGAGCGAGAGATGTTCGCTATTATAAATGCTCTAAAGAAATGGTGCCATTATCTATATGGATCAAAGCTGACCATAGTTTTTGATCAAGAGAGCATAAAGTGGTTTGCAAACCAACCTGATCTTAGAGGTAGAAAAGCTAGATGGGCCGAACAGTTACAAGAGTTCGATTATGAGCTCAGGTACAGAAAAGGAAAGTTCAATGCAGTGGCAGACGCCTTAAGTCGGATGCCTATGTTGAACAATCTAAGTTTTGTACAAATTCAAAGTGAATTTATTTCAACTTTGAAAGGAAGCTGCAAAGAGGATCCAAGCTTCAGTCAAGCATGGAAAGCAGCTGAACAAGATAAACAAACTGAAGCAAGTACTTCTGAGAGAAAGTTTAAACACTATTCTCTCCAAGATGAATATTTGCTATATAAAGGTAAGGTTTGTGTCCCAAGTAGAATGGACATACGAAATCAAGTACTTTTCGAATGCCATGATGCTCCAAGTGCAGGACATCCTGGTATTAACCGAACCTATGAGTTAGTGAAAAGACATTTTTATTGGCCTAGTTTGCATCGAGATGTGCAAAACTATGTGTCTAAGTGCCATAAATGTCAAGTCAATAAGTTTGAACGACTTAAAGTTGGAGGATTGCTGCATCCTTTGGAAATTCCCAAAGGAAAGTGGGAAAGTATTTCCATGGATTTCATTTCTGGATTACCCCGCACTCAGAAGGGCTTTGATTCAGTCTGGGTTGTAGTTGATCGATTGACTAAACTTGCTCAGTTTATACCAGTCAAGACTACTTATAAGACTCCAGAACTTGCAAAAATATTTGTAAATCAACTTTATAGACTCTATGGTCTTCCAGTAGACATAGTTTCTGATAGAGATGCTCGATTTACAAGTCATTTTTGGCAAGCAGTCTTTAGTAGACTTGAAACTAAACTAAGTTTAAGTACAGCTGAACATCCCCAGACGGATGGACAGACAGAGAAAGTCAATCAGATTTTGGAAGACATACTTAGAGCTTATGTTACTTCCAAACAGACTGATTGGGAAGATTATCTTCCTTTAGCTGAATTTGCCTATAATAGTGCCAAGAATACATCAACTGAATTTAGCCCATTCATGTTAATGTATGGTTTCCAGCCTAGGTCTCCTTATGCAGTGGGACTTCATAATGAACGAGTTCAAGCAGCTCAAGAGTTCCTTCAAGACATGAACTTTAAGCTCAAGTTAGCTAAAGAAAACTTAAAGAAAGCTCAAGATCGTGCAAAAGCTTATGCCGATCCAAAGCGAAGAGATGTTACTTTTCAGGTTGGCGATCAAGTTTATCTTCCTATTCCTGAAAGATCGGAAAAGTTCAAGACTGGTCAATGCGCCAAGTTGTCGCCTAGATATTGCGGTCCTTTTCCAATCACCAAGAAAGTTGGTTTGTGGGCTTATGAATTACAACTTCCAGATGATAGTTGGATTCATCCAGTGTTCCATGTTAGCCGACTTAGGAAGAGTCTAACAGATTCAGATAATCTAGTTGGACATCAGGTCATACTTCCTATTCCAGTAAATGAAACAGTTCCTCATGAACCTGAAAGGATACTTCGCACCCGAGATAAACGTACAAGAAGCCACTTGTATGAAGAGTGCTTAGTAAAATGGAAGGATGGAACTGAAGAAAATTCAACATGGGAAAAAGTTTCCACAATCCAACGACGTTTTCCAGCTTTCAAGTTTTAAGTTGGTCCCAAATAAAGAAGGTTTTCTACTTTCAAGTTTTTAGTAGATAAACCGATCATGTTCTTCAAGATCTAGAATATGATAAGGTTTTTTACTTTCAAGATCTAAGTAAATAACCTGTTTAAATGAATGCATGTTCTTCAAGTTTTAGAACATGAGGCTCGGGGGTTGCCTACAGTATATATAGCTCTAATTTTCGAGGACGAAAATATTTTCCAAGGGGGGAAGAATGTAATAAAGTAAGTCTATGATCCAAGGGTCTGGCCGGTTCAGACAGATCTGAAATCGGACACCGTTTGGTCATCAGTATGTATGACCAAAGATCTCGAGTTTAGACTTACTAGGAGGTCTTGTGCTCTTGTGAACAAGTGAACCACTTAGCTTAGTGGTTAAGTCTCAAGGATGTGAAGGACGAGGTCTTGGGTTCAATCCCCATGAGGTACATGGGAAGAGTATTTTGCCCAAAGAGCTCTAGAACCTTCTAGAAGCATCCACTGGACACTTGGCGCACATGTAGTTACATGGCTGACACTTGGATGATTAGCATTCACCTGCCCAAGAAGGTAGTCCCCTGGAGAGAGCTATATATAGAGGCATTTGGTTGGGAGGAGAGTCATTCATTCATGAGCAATTACTGTCGCTACGCTGTTGCATGTAGCAAATTTTATCACATGTAAATCGAGGTTCCAAAATTTCCTTCCAGACATGCCTTAAGGCAACCAACGATTGATCATAGACTTTCAAACGTATAATTAGATTTTATTTTGTTTGCCAAAGCATTACGCGAGAACCAAATGAGAATGTTCAAATGAGATGTGACTCTATGCCTAAAAGTAAGGCTAACTTGACGCAGATTATGCTTACATGATTTCTCTAGATCCCTCAATGTTCAAGAACCCAACACTGCATACCTTTATATACATGTTACTATGGTCTTAAAAGTCGATCAGGCTTAAATCTAAAAACTGCTTAGTGGCAACATCAATCTTGTCAGTAAAAAAATGCCATTGCAGCCCTTCTATTCCAAGAGTAGGACTTAAAATGACTGTTATATGATCTGCTACCTTGGAACATTCTTTTCCATACTCTTGTGCATGTTGGTCTTCATTTTGAAGCAACAAGGACTACAAAACTTCCAATGATATTTCTCTATCTCTTGTAGAGAGAGTAAGAGACGTACCAAAAGAACGATAGGTAGATGGAAGTGAATTTATGAGGGCATTCAGAAGCCCATTATCATATATAGTGACTCCAACATAATTAAGAGGTTGATCATGTTAGTCATTGAGGTTCATGATTGTGTTGGCTAAATATCTCCTGAGATGAACTTTCCTATCAGGGTTTCTACTTTGATAGAGATTCTCTAACTCCAACCAAGCCCCATGAGAGGTTCTACGTTACCTCATCTATGGAATGTTATGCCTCTTGACTCCCATAGTACTAAATACGAGTACTTGTGCATCTCTAGAATCCCATCTAAACTCCTCTTCTCTAGGTTGAATATGGTTCTACAACTCCCCAAAATCAGCATCCACACTAAGAAGTATGAAAAAGAAGAAAATAAAGCTGCCAAAAACTCCTCCAAATCTGCATATACACCTTCAAAACTCCTAGTTGTTAACCATAGAGCTTGTTTCTTGAATGCTTCAAGGATTGATTACTTAATGAGCCTTGAAGCTCTTCTTTATATAGATTTAAGTGTTCCTAAAAATCTCCAATGAAAAACATAACGGAAAGCTAAACCCTCACCTCCAGCTTCTCTGTGCCCACCTCGAGCTTCTCTGCGCCATTCCAAACATGCAAAGATGCAAAGCACTGAGTTCCAAACACGGAAAGCACGGCATTCCAAACACGGAAAGCACGGCATTCCAAACATGACCAAGTCGCTACTCCTTTGCTCACACTTGAGTGCTCAAGACCCATACGAAAAGGTGATAAAATGATATCGAATGGAATACATGCAGATATTATATACTTTCTTCATTTTGAAAGGAAATATAATATGGAATGCATACTGATACTACATACTTTCTTTCTTGTTACCATGAAAGCCAGACTTACATTATAGGCCCTATAGAAACAAATGGAATCTTGTCACACGATCATGCCATATGAAAATTTCTAACTCGAGTATTCCCATAGAGGAAGATCGTGAAACTCATGGTGCATGCAAAATCCTAGAGATCAATCACATATCTCAAAGAGCCTAATGCAAAGAGTATATCAACTTTCATGTCACAAGATTCATTCTTTTTAGGTATGAGATCTACCCAAACTCTTGGAGTTCCCCAACTTTGTTGCAAAATGACTTACAGAGAGCTTTAGTATGATGTTCATACATAGCCGTTAAGTGGAGAAAAATACATGGGTGCTAGGGGAAAGAGAAAGGGACATATAAGTTGTGGGAGTTTTGAGGAATAAATAAGGGACTCGGATGAACTTGTTGAAGCCCCAAAGGATAGATTTTATAATGCTTTAGGGTCTAATTTATTAAAAGTGAGCGTTATGCGAGCTTTGCCAGAAGTTATGAAACTTGTCATATTCTTAATAGTTCCAAAATCAAATTCCAAGGATCTTCAGAGACTCCATTTAACGTTGCTTGATCAAAAGCTATTCTTAAATTATTTCACATGCTTATGATTCTTCATTTTAATAGTAGGGTTTTGAACCATCTTCAGCATTATTACCTAACTTCCTTTATTCTCATTAAAAATCATTTATCAGCATCTTGCTACATAATGATTAGGTTTCTTGCAATAGTCACATTTACCTTTCTTTGATGTGGATATAGTGGAAGTAGACTTCTCTTTCGGTATGGGGGTAGTACTAGAACTAGATGTGGTAGAGGAAGTAGATGAGGACTTTGAAGTAGAAGACTTACTTTCCTTTTTACTCTACAGGCTCTTATTCTCTTTTCTCAATGTATTCTTCTTCTTCTTTCCTTTAGATGATGACACCATGGCTTCATCATTCTTTTTCATATGCTTGTGCATGTTGCTCTTCATTTTGAAGCAACAAGGACTACAAAACTTCAAATGATATTTATCTATCTCTTGTAATGAGATTAAGAGACGTAACAAAAGAATGATAGGTAGATGGAATTGAATTTATAAGGGCATTCACCAGCCCATTATCATATATAGTGACTCCAACATTAAG
Source organism: Ceratopteris richardii (assembly GCA_020310875.1). Classification (NCBI taxonomy): domain Eukaryota; kingdom Viridiplantae; phylum Streptophyta; class Polypodiopsida; order Polypodiales; family Pteridaceae; genus Ceratopteris; species Ceratopteris richardii. The sequence goes on along the minus strand of CM035430.1, from coordinate 61,525,544 downwards.
AAGTTGATCATGTTAGTCCTTGAGGTTCATCCTTGTGTTGGCTAACTACCTTGTGAGAAGAACTTTCCAAGGAAGGTTTCTCGTTTGATAGAGACTCTCTAACTCCAAGCAAGCCCCATCAATCCCATCTAAATTGGTCTTCTGTAGGTTGAATCTAATTTTGTCTCCCTCTTTTTATGGACAAAGATATTATCTCCTCTTCTTCCTCTTTAGTTTGCTCAGCGAAAATTGGAGTAACATCCGTTTTTAATGAAGAAGCAACATCTTTTTGTGCTTCTCCTGATCTCGAGTACTTTCCATTGACAATATTCTAGAAGCCCTTGAAAACTAGCAAATTCATCATCATAAAACTCCACATTGGATAGCTAGAAATTCCATTAAGCTTGTCGTCTTGTTCCTATATATCTTTATAATCACTCATCTCGAGTATGAGGGTGTATGTCAACTATGTTTTGATACCAAATGTTGGAGGTGCAATGTTTATAGTTACTACACACACTAAATAGATGCAAAATGTCACTATACAACGTATGTATGATACAAGATCTGAATATAGGTTGAATCTAAAGTTTTTAGCTACAGAAGGTAGTCGTAACGTGCCTAAGAGATATTATGTGAGTGACTATGTGCAAAAAGAAAGAAATAAGCTAGTCAAAACAGTTATTACAACAAATTCTAAATCCTAAATTAGGTTTTTTCTTATGTAGAACAACAGCAATGATCAAATCTCATGATGATGTGGTAGGTAAACACATGGTACAACAACAACACGTGAATAAATCCTAAATTAGGTTCTACGACTTTCCAAAATCGGCATGCAAACTAAGAAGTATGAAAAAAAAGTAAAGTTGCAAAAAACTCCTCCAAATCTGCATATACACATTCAAAACTCCTAGCTCTTAACCCTGGAGCTTGTTTCTTGGATGCTTCAAGGATTGATTACTTAAGGAGCCTTGAGGCTCCTCTTTATATAGAACTAAGTGTTCCTAAGAAGCTCTAATGATAAGCATAACGAAAAGCTAAAAAAGCTATTGTTTTTCAAAACAATTTTACCCGAATCGCTACTCCTTTGCTCAGATTTGAGTGCTCAATACACTCGTTCTCAAGCTTGCAACATGATCTTGCTCTAGAGGCCCTTCGGTGTTGTTAGTGGACCTATAAAACTCCCATAGTTAGAGTTAAATTTAATTGAATTAGCATACTATTTTCATTCATGTAATTCAAAGACCAAATGTTCCTTTGTCTTTATAAAACACTTCCTTAGAGATCCCTTAGCTTCCTCACCCCTATGGAAGGTCAACCTCGAAATACTATATGTAAAATGCACCATATGATTCTAGATAAGAAGTTATGTCTCTTGAGGTTTTGCAGGTCAAAACTGGTAAATAGGCAAAGAAGATAATTCCTTGAAAGTCTTGACCAGAATTATAAAAAATTTTAAAAATTACAAACCCTAAAATTTGACCAAAATTTCTTTATGGAGAGCATTATCAATTGCGATGGACAAAGCTCTCCATCATGGCCTGTCATTCGCGATAGATGGTGTTAATCAAAATGGATGTGCCGATCGTGATGGATGTATCAATCATGATGGATGTGTGGATCACAAGGGATGTGTTGATTGCAATGGACGTGTCAATTACGATGGCTGGTGTGAATCATGATGGATGGTTTCAATTGTGATTGATTGTATCTTTTGGATTTTCTTATCGGTTTGTGTCGATCCTATGTGTCATGATGGTTAAAGTTTTCGTCGATCTTATGTGTCAACAATGATATTTGTGTTAATCTAGATGGACAAGAATGGCCATCGCGGATCCTACCTATGACGATGGACAAAGAAGTCCAATGTGGTTTGTCAATCATGATGCATAGGTTGTCCATCACGCTCGACATGCTATCTATCACGATGGATAGTGTCAATATTGATGGATGTTGTCTATCATGATGGATAGAGAAAACTCAAATACTTTTGGAATCTATGTGGATTTGTGGTGTGCAAGGCCTCTACTCCATGATGATCTACTCAATTTTACCAAAGGACCACTTTTTCTATCTCTAGGGATGGATAGAAGTTTGCCTTGAGACTTGTGCAGAGATTTTGTGTACCTGCTAGAGTTGTTGTAGCTTCTGTGGATGTGGATACCTACAAGAACACTCTAGTTGTGAGAGTGAATATAGGGAGCCAAAGCTCATTGGCAGCTGCACTGTCACAAAGTTTCTGCCTAGGGAGAAGTTTGAAGTTCTCCACAAAGCTTTGGGTTGATTTCCTTTTGTGAATTGAATTTACATGGCTTGGCACTTCGTTATACATGGGTGCTAGCTCCTTGTTAACCGCATCACTACTAGGGAAGATTCATTGATATATTTAGGAATTTATGTGTGTGAACACACTAGGATTGTCGGGGCACTTTTGTCCCTCTTGAGGAGGTTTTTTTCCCTCGGCTTGTATATATACCTATAACTCTAATGGTTCACTTATCTTTTTACATTCTCTTGGTAATACATTCAATATTGTAAGTTGTGATCCAAGCTTGGTCTTCTTCCTTGTGTTGTTCACGTGCTTCCATAGACATCAAACTCCAATAATACATAGATAAGGAAGTACATGGATAAATAGATTAATACATAGTTAAATAATTATATAGAAGTAGATACGTAGATTAATAATCTCGTGCTTAAAAATATGGATAAATTAGTAGATTTATAACTAGATAGAAAAGTGAATCATCATCTTGAAGTGAATCTATGTAACTATTAAGAATGTAAGAGTCAAAGAATCAGACATTCATACCATTTCATATACACTCACTATACTATGTATGATTGTTGTCACATGAGTGTATCTAACTATTGTGAGAGTAAGAGTCAATGAATAAGACAATCACAATTGTTTCTATACACATTGTGGACTATATTGTGATTATGCTCACATGAATCTAAGTGACCATTCTGACAGTAAGAGTTAAAGAATCAGACAATCACAATAGTCCCTACACATTCCCTATTCTATTGACAGAGTAGGAATCAAGGAGCGATTAAAATAATCTTAGTAGATCTATTTCTCAGTCCTATACTACTATGAGAGTAAGAACTGATGTAGATAGTCATACAAGCACAATAGTGGTTCATTTTAAACTTGATTCATCAAAGTATACAAGTAATAAACACTTTTTCAAGTCAAACAGGTATATTATTAATGAATAAAATACATAAAATGCATCACATAAATACAAATCATACATATGTAAGAGACTCATATGTGAATCATAACATATGCATGAAACGCAATGAACATAACAAGAAAATAGAAAATAGATGAAAAATAAAGCAATACGTGAATGATATGATGAGGAAAGTGCTCTAAGAGTGGTATGGTAGTAGTAGCACTCTAAGAAGTTGTCAGAAAACACGTGTAAAATAAGTGTTCTGATCAAATGAAAAAAAGAATATATTTTTTGCTTAGGAATAGCTTTTCAATCGAAAGCGCTTTCTATTGAAAAAACTTTCAATTCAAAGTGCCTTCGATCAGAAATATATGTGTAACCAAGTTTTTTGTTGTGTTTATTCAGAAATCCAAAAATATAATGAACATATTCAATATCTTTTTATTTAACCGTCAAATAAATGAAACCTAGATTAAAACCACTCAATGACAAAATGATTGTTTTAACATAAAGGATTGATTGGGATCCATATGCATAAAAGTGAAATATTAATAGTTTCTACTTTCAACGTTGCCATGCTTTGCTTCTACTTATCTCGTCACTAAAAGATTTCCCCTTCTCCTTTGAGATCTTTATTGAATGTCCTATGGAATCTTCCTAACTGATTTTGCATAATCTTTATTGAATGTCCTATGGAATCTTCATAAGCCTATAAAGATCTTTACTTCTTTGAAGTTCCTTGGATATCTTCATTGCATGATACGCTACATATTATGAGGATCCATGTGGAATCCTTACTTAGAGATGACATGCCCTAAGTAGATCACTTCTTTATTTAAGAATTCACACTTTGAATCCTTGGTAAAGAGAAAAGTTCTATCTAAGCATATGGACAACTTTTAATAAGTATTCCATGCACGCTTACTATAGGCTAGGATGTCATTAAGTAATTCTTCTACGAATTGACCTAGATAGGATCATAGGACATGATTCATGAGTTACATGAACATGGCAAGCGAGTGTGCACTTAAGGAATTTGACTTGGATATGAAGGAAATAGAGATAGATGAGATAATTGTAACTTATAAGAATCACGGAATGCTTATGGAAAGAACATAAAAGATATAGTCGGTCTTGCAAGCTATCTTGAAAACTTAAAGGCCACTTAGTAACTAAAGATTAGTTTCTTGTGTAGATGATTTTTAGCATGATGATGTGGATAGTCGATAATTTTTTTATTCTCATAAAAGCAATGTAAGTAAAAGATATGTTTTGTATTATTTCTAGTTTGGCCAGCTCTTGCTGTTTCGATCACCAAGAAGAGAGGAAGTAAATGGTCAACGAAATGAGGAACATGTTGATAACTATTGCACGACTAATGAGATTGATTTTCATGCCTGTCCAATAGTTTAACTTGCTTTCGAGTCTAGCCAAGACCCAACTCCACTATTGTGCCATCGAGATACCAAAGCCCAAGGGGATCCCAAGAAGCCAGAAAATGTGCCCTTGAGGAATGTTTTTATAGCCATGCACAAAGAGAAGGTCACACAGGATCCCGACAATAGCTCTGAAAGCGGTCTTTGAGTGGTTGATTTTGGATCTAGAGGCTTCGTAGAAAGTATCGAGGCACCTCCAAGAAGTCCCTAGGCTGGTACCATCATTGTGATGATGTGGCAACTTTATGTAAAACCAAAAGCGAATCAATATGAAACAATTCTCCACCGCCACGAACACGTGAATTGCTGAACTCTCTATGTCATCGTGTTTATGATTTCATGGTGTCATAGATGTGCTACTACAGGACTTCAAGGTGGTATGAGAGCTGGAGCTCGAGGTGCACACGCTTGCGATATATAAAGTGGCTAATTCAGCTGGAGTCACGGCCTTTCATGGACTACCTTCGCCAGAGCAAGTAATACAGCAGTATGACATCAAATGGCGAGCATTGAAAAGCATACTTATGGCTAACATTGAAAAGACAACGTTGAGTGCAACACATACGTAATCTTTAAACCCTCGTGAGAAGGTGACAATGATAAGAGAAAGCACCGTTACGCCAATCGTATGAGTAGATCGCTGCTCATAGAGATTTTGCCCTATGGCTTAGCATCTCCAAAGTGCAGAGATTTCAAGCAGAGGAAGGGCACAATATAATGAGTGCCCTAAGATCCCTTCCTCTTACTCTCAATCACTCTTATTGCTATCGTTTCCAGAGAAGAGTGAGGTTCAATTTGATTGCATGTGGCAGGTGACATTATGTATACTCTTGGGGGTCCATGAATCCAAAATACTCACACGCTGTGAGACGAATGTATGCATTTTACGGGTCCTTTATGTGGACAACTCACATGCCTTGTGAGGTTTTATTACCCTGATGAAAACCATTTAATTTAAACAAAAATTGAGGGACATGGTAAGGTTTTTAACCAGGGTATTCTCATGCTTGGAGATACCCTGGTGATATAGGTGGAAGGCCAAATAGAAGACAGTCCAAAGACCTCGTGTACCGATCACGGGATTGTAAGCTGCCGGATTGGCATAATGTAATTTCACATTTTTCCTATACCGCACGAACCGAAAGGTCGTTGCGAAGTGATGTATCTGTTTATCGATCAATGAAAAGACATTGCGGTGATGCTCCAGAAACGACGAACAGTATCGCTAGACTGTCTGTCCGGGCGACTGCGTTCTGTGGAGTCGCCGTAGTGCAGTATTCGTGAAGTCTAAGTATTGTCGTTCTTACCTTTGCTTAATTACATTAACTTGTGTAACACAGTAAGGTTCTGTTGTCGATATACGTCTCTGTGACGGTAATCAGTAATTTCTACACTACGTACTGTGAAAGGTATAAACGAGTATGAACAGTGAATCTATATAAAGAAGGCGATACCGAAATATTAACGTACTGCTTAATTGAGTATGTTAATTGGGAAAATTAAGATACAAGGCCTCTGATTTATCAGACCCCTACCACTCCCAAGAACCCGATAAAGAACTTAAAGTGTCTGTGATGTGAAACGCACGTTTAACACTAGCGCATTTTAACACTAGCACCGTTTGTGGGAAGGTGGCAACAGGTGTCGAGGTGAATATATGCCGGTTACTCGGTCCCGCGAATCGTATCCGAAGTACAGGAGAGACCAGCATCCCTCGACAGTACCAAATTTGCGAGGGACACCCCTAGGGGCTAGAAGAGTACGCCCGTTAAGCCGAGTTGTCAAAGGATTGGAGCCAGTTAGCAGTGATTCCGGTACCCTTCTAGTGCTACAGGAGGAAATTCCGGTGGATTCCGGTGTAATTTTGGTGCAGTTTGAAGAGGGTACAGTAACTTCGGAGTGTATAGGGACGCAGTATGCAATTGAGCTGATACCGTCAGGTGAAAGAATACCCTGGTTTGGGGAAAGTTCAATAAATTCCGGTGATAGTACGGTACGAGTGTTGAGGAATTTACACTTTTCCGGTGACAGTGTGATCTTCCCTAGTGAATCTTCACTGCGAACACCATTGTTCGGGGCAAACTTGCCTACTTGGGATATCAAAGTTGAGGATAGTCTCTTCGATTTGGAGATCCGTAGGAGATTGAACGCCATTTTCAAGCCGGAAGGTGAGCAGCCTGACCATAAAGACTGCGAAGGACCAGAAACACCTCCGCAGAATTCAGGAGACATCCACGGTACCACTACTAACACCGTGAGTGGCCTACAACAATAACAACAGCAACAACAATAGCAACAACAGCAATAGCCACAACCACCTCCACTTCGACCGGTTCCAACAGGGGCTACTGTAATAAAGTAAGTCTATGATCCAAGGGTCTGGCCGGTTCAGACAGATCTGAAATCGGACACCGTTTGGTCATCCGTGTGTATGACCAAAGATCTCGAGTTTAGACTTACTAGGAGGTCTTGTGCTCTTGTGAACAAGTGAACCACTTAGCTTAGTGGTTAAGTCTCAAGGATGTGAAGGACGAGGTCTTGGGTTCAATCCCCATGAGGTACATGGGAAGAGTATTTTGCCCAAAGAGCTCTAGAACCTTCTAGAAGCATCCACTGGACACTTGGCGCACATGTAGTTACATGGCTGACACTTGGCTGGTTAGTATCCACCTGCCCAAGAAGGTAGTCCCCTGGAGAGAGCTATATATAGAGGCATTTGGTTGGGAGGAGAGTCATCTCTCTAGCATGTGGTGGTCGTAATCGTTGATTTGTTGCATTGGCATCAGAGCTCAAGGTTGAGTTTCCATGGAGACCTTAAAGGGCTTCATCACCTTCATCATGTAAGCTTTAATGGAGAGCTTGTTATGTTCTTTTCGGCAAATTTATTTCTTCCATTTTCTTCGTCATACTTGGCGACTTGTCTCATGCGTTTTTTGCGAGTATTACGAGGTCCATTGTTTATTCTCGGTGGCGCCATTGGAAGGATTGAAGGAAGCAATTAGCAAAAGATGAGCGATCAATTTTGCCGCCAGCCCGCAGGAGATTTGAACTCAGAACCTCTCAATAAGAGAGTTATGGCCTATCTACAAACCCAAAGGCGCTCGCGGACTGACTCTCGGGGTAGTTTATACTCATCTTGGTTTTCCGCTGAAGAAGTAACCAGGAGCGAAAAAGAATCAAAAGCCAAGACTTCACAATGTGCAGTTCGGGATTCGAAATCCCGCCCCCCCGATTGGAGTGCGCTCACATATCCATAACGTCGACGGGCGTTCTTGTTTATAAATCTCTTGCAGTACATGTAGATAGATGTTCTTCAGTCAAAGAAAGCTTCATCTAGGCGAATAAATAAAAAAGCTCTGCGAAATCAGTCGCCGGTTTTGAACCCCCGACCTCTTGGGTCCGAGACCTCTACGATAACCGGAAGGACGAGCTCTGTTCGTGGCGGGATGTACCTGCAGAGACCTCTAATTTCATTCAGACGTTGCAGAAGGTCGCGGTTAGGAGATAAAAAAGAATATCTACTACTACTGAACAGCGCCGTCCGGGATTCGAACCCAGGTAGCAAGGTTCAGAGCTTCTTGAGATAGCCAAGGCGCTCAAAGCCTTTGTCTGATTGATGTGCGCAGAAAACTTTATCAAACAGTAGTCCACGCCGAAGATTCAAGCAATATATGTAGCACTCGACTGTTGCAGGCAGAACCCGAGAAGTATTCTTCTTTTAGCCACGAAAACAAGCATCAAAGGTGGCAGTTGATCTTTCAACACTACGGAGCAGATCGAAGCACCACAATTGAGACTTTTGTTTGCTCGTATCTCAACCAAACTTGAGAGTATATCTTTGGTGAGCAAAGGCACAAGGAAGGAGAATGGCTTTTCTAGAGGTCAATGGAAGGACGTAGCTAATTGGAAGATGAGTATTTTCTAGTTTCTGCTTGGCCTTAATGCTTGATTTATTTTGTTTTCATTATTCTACACTTAATCCTAGATGCACATTGAAATAGCCAAGCTTTCAATTGATTAAGTCTAGATTAGAATAATGAATTAATCCATTTCTCATTCCAAGCATTAGTTTGCATTAAGGAAAGGATATACATGCATCAGGATTGCATGATATACATTCTTAGTACAAGGAAAAAATCGTGCATCAAGTTCATGCATGATTATTGTATTAATTTTTGAGCATTCAAAAGAACATGCATGCATACGCATGTGAACATATGCTTTTGCATGTAGATACATGCATTTGCATGGAAGAATGGAATGCTGTTTGCAAGTAGATATGAAAATGTACTCTCTTAGTATTTAGCTTACTTTGTAAAGCTCGCAGTTTGACATTAGGGAAGACCAAGGACTAGTTAGTTGCAAAGACATACTAGTTCTAGTTTGCAACTCAAGTAATTAATCAATTTCTTCCCAAGTCGATACTCTACTATCAAACATAAATACTTAATGAGAATTAAGTATGTTAGATGTCTTGCTAGGTATGAGTAAGCACTAAGAGAAAGTTAAGTAATAAATTTCCTTGATGACCAAGAAAATTTAATTACTTGCAACTCTTTTGTGATGTATGATGACTCTAAGTCCTGGATGTACTTAGAAAGTCATGCGGATAAAGCTTTAGTTGATTAGTTATATATTTTATATAACTTCTCAAGCATCCCAAGGTTGGATGAGAGCATCAACTATATTTCCAAAGTTCCATGAGCACTCTTCTATTTAGAAGATTTCGAAAGTTTAAAGAAGTTTCTTTGTGGTTTCAAGATTTGTATCTCATGATGAAACCTCGGTAAGTAACTTTTTGGAATAGAGATATGAAATAGTCAAGCCTTCTATTTCATGTGAGATCATTCTCCTACTATGTTCAAGATGAATTTAGCGTTGGGAAGGAAGATGTTCCAAGTAGAGGATCTTAATTGATTCATGAACTCTTCCCAAAATACACATAAATTCATATTATATAATAGGTCCAAGGAATGATGAAGGCAAAACCTCTTTAGGATATAAATGTTTTGCCAAGATATAAAGGTACCAAGCTTTTATAAATTTTTATTTGATTTCATATCAAGGAGTGATGGAAATCAAAAGGTTAAACCTCAACATCAATTGATCCTTGATATCAATAAAAGGATGTTAGGTTCTATAGTTGCATCTCTGGTAAATGATGCAACTAGCTAAGCAATCTTTAGGAAATAATATAAGTTCCTAAAGACTTGAAGCAAGTATGAACTTTTCATTTAGGACTAGAAAGTTCCAAGAAATGGATTTTCAATCCATGAACTTCTCCTAAACAAGTTATAAAGTTCAAAGTGTTCATAGTTGCATTACTATTGGATCAATCAATAGATGCTTGGACTTTAAACATAAATTTGATTAGTGAAATATGTTTAAAGGACTCTAGTAACATCTGAAGATTGACCAATAATAATGAGTTTTGTATCAAACTCAAGAATAGAAGTCGATATCACATAAACGAAAGTTCAACTTAAACTTTCATACTGGCAAATGTGATATTTCGTCTCTAGTTTGATACTCAGGAAATAAATACAATTGAATCAGTAAATTTTTTGGATATCATTTGAAAGAATTTCTTTTAAATGTTCTTTTTGCAAAAGATTCCAAGATGAATCATTTGCTCAAGTTATTTGATTCCCTAGAAGGAATCTCAAGTCTTTGAAGAAATGGCATTCTTTCAAGTTTTGAGAATGAAATTCTTCATACTATAAGTAGTTCCCTAGACGTCCCAAACCACTAGAAGTGGTATTTCAAGTCCTATTTGTGATATAACCTAAAGGTATATCAAAGATTCTTAGCTTTGGAATCTAAGAGGCATAAGTGTATGCTTGGACTTGAGAAAGATCTCTAAAAATCCTGCAGGTAAGCAAAGAAGCTTAAAGATAGTTTAAGAGATCTTAAAGATAAAGACTAAGTCTTTTTATCGCAAGATCAACCAGACTTGATCAATCTTGGCCATGATTGTCCAAGTAATGTGCGATTAGAACTACTTTGTAGATTGCCCAAGTATTGGCAATAAAATTCCTTTTGGGAATTATTCACTCAAGTTCCATTTATTCGATGGAAAATTGTGAAAAAGAGTAAGTTGTTCCAAGTCTGAACAGAGTAAAGAAATTCCAAGAATGTAGTCTGCAACCGGGAAAATGGTAATTAAGTCTGTGGAAGGTAAAACATAAGTGTTTACCTATCCTTAAAGGGATTTTGGTACAAATCCAGAAAGCATGAGCAGATGCTTAAGACTTAAGCAGTAAAGAGATTCCTAAATAAAGTCCCCGGGGTAGGTACCTAAAGCAACAGTAAAGAAAGGAATCTAAAGACAAGAAGTCAAAAGCTCTTGTCGCTACAAAATTGGTCAAGGGTAAACCAATTGAACTTGAATTCGAGAAAATTCAAGAACTTGGAATTCTGATTGATATTCTGTCAAAGAGGTTTTCAAGTTTCCAAGGCAAAGCACATGATTGTGAGACGATCATGTGAAGGAATCAAAACCTAGAAAAATCTAGTTAGAGGTAATGCCTGAAACTTCCAATTCTTGTAAAAGAATTGAAGAAATAAGGTACTCTATCAAGAGATGTTTATACTTTAGGATAAGAATCACCCACACATTAATGTGAATATAAAATAGGGTGGTATGGGACACCAGATTTTATACTCAGATTGATGTAGAAAAGATGGAATGTGACATCGGACCGTGGGATGATGATTATCTTTTAGTCCTAGTTTGGATTTTGAAGTTAGGTTTCATCCTCAAGGGAATTAAGACTTCAAGGAAAAGTTTAATTCGTAAAGGATGAAAGTAGTATCTTACGATACTTCTAGGTAACTTCAAGATCAAGGAAACTGAAGATATGAAGTAAGTAACTTCCAAGATCTTCTAAGAACACTTCAAGTTTAAGTGTTATTGATCAGAAATATTTGATAAATTTTCTGAAAGAAGTTGGACTTTTACTTTGAGTTGATTTTTTCAACTAAAGATTCAATTGACTAAGTCAAGTATCAAGTTTCTAGTGTGACTTGATAAATTCACTCTTTTGACTTAAAGAAATGCACAAGAATTGCATTCACGATTAGGAGTCAAAAAGATTGAATGTGATCTGAACTTAGTCTCAAGTGAAGCATTATTTGAATACGAAACTCATCGACAGAACCTCAGTGGGTCGACACACTGATGTTGATTACCACACTAGTATCTTGTGGTAGGATGATGTTTTTGATATCCTTTGAATCTTTTTGAGAATCCAGCTTATTTCTCTGAAAGATAAAGACAATGCTTCAATATCTTATTGAAATAGATCGTTGAGAAGTTAAAATCCTGAGTCAACTAGACTTTGACTCATAGCAAGTTTATGTATGTGTGAAGTTTGAATTGGTTGTACAAAGTCTTAGTTATCTCTTTCCGCTTTCCAAATCTTTTGGAATTGACTCAGATATGGTATCTGATTTCTTTTTGCAAAAGACCAAGGATAGCCGGTTAGAATTAGATAACTAACTTGAACATCCTAGATAGATGTTATGTACAAGAACCTTTTCAATCTTCAAAAGATGATAAGTCTAAGTAGACTTATTCATTTGATTTTGCTTCAAGTTATAGCATAAATGATTTCCTGGAGTCCAGTATACTCTAGAATAGGGAAGTTAGGAATTGCTCATCAGATTGACAATTCCCAAGAACTTTCAGTTAAAAGTCTTTGAAAAAAGTCCTAAGTTGGACAATTTTTCATTTTGAATTTGAATTGGTGAAGTTAGTATGGTTGATTCCACCGAAATGGTAAACTTTTTCCTACAGTTTACAAAGGATTTTTAAACTCATAAGGACAAAGTAGTCCTCTAGTCGGGTGAAAAAATCAAGTAACTGTTAGATAAAAGTAAACCATTGTACAGACATCTAAAGTTAGATGTATGGGACAACCACACTTCAAGTTCTCCAAAACAAATTCAAGTGAATCAAGAATTCTCAAAGTCTTGCGAGGGATAAGAATCCCACCTTCATTACTAAGCCCATGCACCAGTTATGCCTAGAAATGGACTAGTAATTTGAATCCACCTAATTCACATGTTTGTGCCTAGATCGCACATCGAGAAACTGTGAATTAGCCAGGGATATGTGTTTAGATCCACCTTTATTATTCATTCACTCTTTTGTACTTTGACTAGTTTATCAAAGTGCAAAGCGAGATAGTGTTTAGAATCATTTGGGCAGGGATGCCACCACAGAGATGAGACATGTTCTTCCAGTTCTAGAACATGACCATGTTCTTCCAGTTTTAGAACATGAGGCTCGGGGGTTGCCTACAGTATGTATATAGCTCTATTTTCGAGGACGAAAATCTTTTCCAAGGGGGGAAGAATGTAATAAAGTAAGTCTATGATCCAAGGGTCTGGCCGGTTCAGACAGATCTGAAATCGGACACCGTTTGGTCATCCGTGTGTATGACCAAAGATCTCGAGTTTAGACTTACTAGGAGGTCTTGTGCTCTTGTGAACAAGTGAACCACTTAGCTTAGTGGTTAAGTCTCAAGGATGTGAAGGACGAGGTCTTGGGTTCAATCCCCATGAGGTACATGGGAAGAGTATTTTGCCCAAAGAGCTCTAGAACCTTCTAGAAGCATCCACTGGACACTTGGCGCACATGTAGTTACATGGCTGACACTTGGCTGGTTAGTATCCACCTGCCCAAGAAGGTAGTCCCCTGGAGAGAGCTATATATAGAGGCATTTGGTTGGGAGGAGAGTCATCTCTCTAGCATGTGGTGGTCGTAATCGTTGATTTGTTGCAGCTACTTACACAAAGTTCGGTGGATTTCTAGGTGATGACCCTGATGCACATGTACGCACCTTTGAAATAAGCTATGCAGTGCTAAATCATCCACCCGATCCGGCATACAAGGACATCGTATTTCAGTCAACATTAGTCAATGAAGCATCAAGATGGCTAACAGAGTACGATTTCAACCATTTCGTTACCTATGAGGCGGTAAGGGATGCGTTTTTGCAACGGTTTTGACTGAAAAAGAACCCTGCCGAAATTTTCGATTAGTTGCACAACAATAGGCAGAAGCTGCACCAGACTGTTCAGGAATATGCAACGTTGTTTAGAACCCATCTAAGAAACCTATCTCTGGCACATGCTAACCTAACGGATGATGTTATAACCTAGTGGTTCATTAACGGTTTGACCCCACAGCTACGACAAATTATGATCACCCGCTGTGTGGGAGCTATGACACTGGATGTTGTTATTGCGATGGCCATGCAACTAGAGCATAAGGTTGGAGGGTTCACTAAAGACTTGGAATGGCTGAAAGCCAATAAGCATGTTATAGATGATCCAGCTAAACAGATATATTGCACCAAGTGCAAAAATCCAGGGCATACCAGTGCTACATGTGCCCTTAATCAGATGTATTGTGCCATCTGCAATATCACCGGACACTCAACCGAAAATTGTGCGTATAATGCCAAAGTGTAGGGGCGAGCAGCTGTAAATGCCATTATACAAGAACTAGGGCAGCTAGCAACTCACTACATGCCACCCTAGATGCGAAACAACCAGTCGCAAGGATACAAAATATATCGGGGACAGCAGAATAATAACTTCAATGCAAATCGATGGCAGGCGGGTACCTCAGCGGATGGTAATTCTCTGCCACCACCTCGATGTCACTTTTGCGGTGAGATAGGTCACATCCAAAGATTTTGCAAGGATGCAGCAGAATATGATAAAAGGAAGAAGGAACGTTAAAACCCGATGACCAACATGGTTTATATCTCACCAGTGGAATCACAAGCAGTAGTGGTCCAAACAAGATCAGGTAAGCAACTACAACCGGCAGCTGAGGTGTTCGAACCTGGTATCTGTGAGCAGCAGCGTCTGTATACCAAGGCTAGTCAATGGACCGCTAAAGAGTCAACTGTGTTCCCCGATCTAATTCTGGTGACATAGGTTCCTTTGCCGAAGGCACGACCGAATGAACAAAATATTGACCCAACAACAGTAGCATCGTCATCCGAATCGGTGAAAACTACAATTCAAACAGATCAAGTATGGGAGATCTTAGCTAAGGCTTGAATTACACTCCCTTTGGGGCAGCTACTCGCCTTGGTGCCCGAAGTTAGGCAGCAGTTTCAGCAACAGGTTAGTCCCGGATCTTTAGTACTCCGGCGACCGCAACAATACAACCCAAAACTGATTCTACGGTGGATCATTCCGTCCCCTTAATCACTCTCTGGCATAAAAATCACAAGATTATGCAAGTGCTAATTGATGGCGGTTCCGGTGTGAGTATAGCAACTCTAGCTCTCTGCAAGAAGTTAGGGTGGACCCAAATCGAGCTCGTCCAAATCTTTGTCAGAATGGTAGATCAATCTCGAGTTCACCCGATGGGGCTAGTCCGGAAAATCCCGATTACTTTGCAGGGTACCACGTTCAAAATGACTTTTGTAGTCTTAGAACTTCTAGAATCTAGTCTCGACTATAATCTCCTTTTCGGTCGATCATGGTTGAAACAAGCTAAAGTTATACAGGATTGGTCCGCGCAGGAATTGAATTTCAAAGATAATCACCGTAAATATGTTGGTAAACTGGATCCTATTCAGCCTTGCGAGCTTCATGCCAGGCCATATGTAGCAGATCCGGTCCACATGTTGGATGGCTTATCTGACGATGAAGAAGAGGCGTTTCTGAGGAACAATAAAGATCTGATCTCCTTAGGTACTGTCGATCTTCAATTTGTAGTGGACAACTGGAGTCGGGCAGTATGTACAGTTGTTCCCGTGACCGGAGAGGCGGATGCAGATGATAATGTTGTTATGGATGGAGCCACTCTACAGCACCCTTTACAGTCAGGCGACGATCCGGTGAAACCTCGACAATTCTATGTCCCGGAAGACTAGTTAGTAACCTATAATTTGGGTGATGAGGCTAACCCGCATCCTGTTAAGATTAAGGTAGGATTATCCGAGGCATTTCAAGAAGATTTGATTCCGCTCCTACGTGAGTTTTCAGATGTTTTTGCCTGGGACTATCGCGATATGAAGGGTCTTGATCCGCGGATCTATCAACATCGAGTTCTGCTTAAGCCGGAAGCAAAGCCAATTAAACAATCCAGTTACCAAATGAACCCCAACTATGCAACACAGGTCAAAGCAGAGCTCGATCGGTTATTGAAGGTAGGATTCATCGTACCAATCGAACACGCTGAATGGATCTCTCCGATCGTGATTGTTCCAAAGAAAAAATAAACAGCTCCGAATTTGTGTGGATTACCGAAAATTGAATGCGGCCACGGTGCCTGACCCATTTCCTCTCCTCTTTCTTGACACAATGCTAGACACGGTGGCCAGACATGAGATGTATTCATTTCTCGATCGTTACAATGGTTATAACCAATACAAATGGCAGGGCACGACATACCCAAAACAACTTTTATTACGAATTGGGGTGTTTATGCTTGTACATTCATGTGGTTTGGATTAAGGAATGCTCCAAGCACATTCCAGCCGTGTATGCAAGAAATTTTTTCACCCTATCTGACTACTTTTATGCAAGTCTATTTGGACGACTTTTCTTTATTCGGCAAGATCGTGGCGCACGTGTATCAATTACGGTGTTGTTTCAAAAAATGCCGTGAATACCGGTTATGCTTGAATCCGACAAAATCTGTGTTTGCGGTTTCTTGTGGCAAACTCCTTGGCCACATTATCTCTAAGCAAGGCATACAAGTTGATCCAGACAAAGGTGCAACCGTGTTGCAGGCACCAGTCCCCACAACACCAAAAGAAGTTATGTGATTCTTGGAACAGATTCGGTGGCATGGTTGCCATTTGCAGTGGTTAGCTCATTTGGCAACACCACTTAATCGGCTAATGACTAGTACTCCACGACAGTTTGAATGGACTCTACAACGCCAAACTGCCTTATATCGTTTAAAAGAATTATTGACTCAGGCCCCAATTTTTGAACCCCCGGATTGGGAACGCTCGTTCCACGTCTTCGTCGATGCCTCAGATATAGCAATTGGAAGTGTTTTAATGCAGCAAACTGATAAATGGTTCCGGCCGTCTATTATGCAAGTCGTCAACTAGCTCCTGCTGAAAGGAACTATTCAGTGACCGAAAGAGAATGTCTTGGATTGGTGTACTCTGTGAAGAAATTCTGGCATTATTTGCTAGGCCGAAAGTTCACCTTTCACATGGATCATGCTGCACTTGTATATCTGGTCTGGCAGCAACATTTAGGTGGTCGCTTGGCCCGTTGGGTTTTATTACTACAGGAGTTCGACTATGAAGTGATTCATCGACCTGGCACCGCACATGCATTACAGATTTTCTCTCTCGGTTGGATTTCGATGAAGCTCCGGTGGGCATTGATGACACCACATGAGCAATTTACGTAACTGCAACGGCTCGTGACGAATCTGCAGAACCTCCTGTGCCACCTACCTACTATGATACGTTTTTAACTTTCCTCACTGATGGATGTCTTCCCCCTCAAACTCCTCCTGCTCTGCGGCAAAAAATTGCCATTTACAGTCGCAGATTCCAGTTGATTGTCCGACAGTTGTACTATGTGGATCATATTGGTGTTTTGCTTCGCTATATTCCACCACATGAAGTAAACTCGGTTATTGCTATGGCACATTTCATTCCCTCCGGTGGACATTTTACAGCAGATTTTACTCACCGGAAAATTCTTCAAAGTGGGCTTTGGTGCCCTACTATGTACAAAGATGTGACTCAGTTTGTGCAACAGTGTGACACTTGTCAGCGATCTGGACAGCCATTATAGTGCCACTTCTTTCCTCTGCAACCTGTACTACCTTTGGATCCTTTTCAGAAGTGGGGTCTTGATTTTATTGGGCCAATAACACCACCAGCGACCCTCAGCAACAACCGCTATATACTGACCTGTACAGATTACGCAACTAGGTGGGCAGAAGCTTGGGCCTTACGGTCCGCTACAACTGTTTCGGTGGCAAAATGCTTGATGAAGGACGTCTTCCCGCATTATGGCTTACCTTTGGAACTTATGACCGATCAAGGAACACATTTCGCTAACAATTTAATGTGAGTACTAACACACACTTTTCAAATTCTGCATAAATTCAGTTCACCATACTATCCTCGTGCTAATGGCTTAGCTGAAAGTACCAACAAGACGCTGTTGTGTATGCTTTGCAAATTGATCGTGGAATCACCAGAAAGATGGGATCAGTTACTACCTGCAGTCTTATGGGCATACCGCACTACATATAAAGTTGCAGAATGACCCCTTTCAAGCTTGCTTATGGGTTCGAAGAAATCGCACCAATGGAAATTGTAGTGCCCAGCTTACGCGTGGCCATAACTCAGAAATTGTTACCCGAAGACTCTTTGCCATTTCAGTTGGACGCACTCAGGGACTTGGATGAACATCGTTGGGAAAGCTTCCTAACTCTTCAAGAAGTTCAGTTGCGGCAAGCCCGGACACACGATCGTTTCCTCAAGACTCCTATGTTTACGCTGGGCCAAGTCGTACTATTTTATAATGCTAAATCAAATCGTTCTGGTGGAAAATTTAAATTACGGTGGTTCGGTCCTTACCGGATTAGTGAGCAAGTGGGACCAGCTACTTTTCGGTTGAGTACCTTGACCCGTGTTCCTCTTCCTAAAGTGATTAATTGTTCAAAGATACGCCCATATCATGCCTCGCCTCATGATCGCTAACGTGTCCGTTTTTTCCACATGTCAGTTACTTTCTTTTTATTTCCGCGTGTTGGTTGAATAAAGACCGTAAAACTCCTCGTTTTGATACCTCATCATGATTAATTACTGCCTTGTGCTATTGATTCTGCACATGCATGCACGCCGTAATTATGGAGGTTATTATTTCAATACCGTGCGATGATTAGGGTTTTCGATCGCTTCCTGTTGCCGAGTATCTACTTAATCCTCTTCTTTTCCCTATTAATCGCTATTGTAGAGGAGGTACTGGGGTATCCGCTTTTCTCTAAAGTAGAGAATGAAGATTCGACTCGTCCAGTACGTCACCTACTCAAGGGGGGTTCTCTTTCAGGGAAATGTACCCTTTAACATTTCTGTGAGCAGGTATAGGACAAGATTACACAGAGTGGAAAGACTCTAGAAAATGTAGATGATCAAGGACTAAAAGGACCAGACACTCCTTGATTCGAAACAGAGGATTACAAAAGTGGGCAGGGCGATGCTCAAAAATAATGAGCCACCCTAAAAGCGAATAGCTGCAATACAATAGATCCTTATCATCCGCACAAAGGCAACGTGATGCAATCTAACTCTGAGCAATACAACTGATATGATGGATTTCACAAAAAAATAGAACCCAATCAACACACTGATTTACAGATAAGGAGAAAAATCCAAGCTACTCTCCTACGCAATGGTGCTCATAGTCCTCCCTGGGAAGCCCACGCTCTGTATCAACTCACAGAGTGACTCCCACAGTGATTTGAAACCACCAAGTGCCAGATAGGTCTTCTGCACGCGTTAATGAAACTAAAAGAAATGTACCCCAAAAGTGTGTGCACAGTATACTCCCAATGTACGTCCAAAAAAAAGTATATCCAATTGAGCATAAATCTCTTGATTTTATAGGCCCCAATAGGCCAAGAGAGCTTTGCCGAATCTTCACGTCTACTGATCACGCGCCGTTAACCACCCAAAATTGGAGGGGTAGGTCAATTATTCCCTTGATTTGAATTGGATCCCCAAAGATAGGTAGTCGCTGTGAATGGTTGGCGGCCACTTTTACTCTCTACAATACACTTTTACTTTTACCAATTCACTTTTACCTCTTCATCCAATTCTGGCAATCCAATGAAGCCGATTGGTCCATCTGCTTATCCAACCATGGTGTTCCTCCACTGCCCCACCTTTCAGCAATCATCTAGAGATAACTGGCTCTAGATTCCAGAGTCCTCTGCATGTTCTTCAAACAATTACTAGGAATTTAAATGACGTAGATTCAGCTTCTTTCTCTTCTTTGGTGAGATCTCTGTGGTTCGTCTTCTTAGAAATCTGTTGAGCTTCCTCGGGCATATGTGTGGGTGTATGTGTGTGTAGTTGTGTGAGGGTGTGTGTGGAATTGTGTGTGATTATGTGTGTGAGGGTGTGTGTGATGGTGAAAGTGAGGGGGAGTGCGAGGGGAAGTGTGGAGTGGGGGGGGGATAGTAGTAAGGGAAGGGAGTGGTGGGGGTTAGTGGTGCGGGGAGGGGAGGGGACTTGCGGGTGCGAGTGGTGAGGAGAGGGGAGGGAGGCCGCGGGGCTTGGAGGTGAGGGGAGGGGAGGGGCCTTGCGGGGCTTGGAGGTGAGGGGAGGGGAGGGGCCTTGCGGTGGTCGGAGGTGAGGGGAGGGGAGGGGCCTTGCGGTGGTCGGAGGTGAGGGGAGGGGAGGGGCCTTGCGGTGGTCGGAGGTGAGGGGAGGGGAGGGGCCTTGCGGTGGTCGGAGGTGAGGAGAGGGGAGGGGGGTCGCGGGGCTTGGAGGTGAGGGGAGGGGAGGGGCCTTGCGGTGGTCGGAGGTGAAGGGAGGGGAGGGGCCTTGCGGTGGTCGGAGGTGAGGGGAGGGGAGGGGCCTTGCGGTGGTCGGAGGTGAGGAGAGGGGAGGGGGGTCGTGGGGCTTGGAGGTGAGGGGAGGGGAGGGGCCTTGCGGTGGTCGGAGGTGAGGGGAGGGGAGGGGCCTTGCGGTGGTCGGAGGTGAGGGGAGGGGAGGGGCCTTGCGGTGGTCGGAGGTGAGGGGAGGGGAGAGCCTTGCGGTGGTCGGAGGTGAGGGGAGGGGAGGGCCTTGCTGTGGTTGGAGGTGAGGAGAGGGGAGGGGGGTCGCGGGGCTTGGAGGTGAGGGGAGGGGAGGGGCCTTGCGGTGGTCGGAGGTGAGGGGAGGGGAGGGGCCTTGCGGTGGTTGGAGGTGAGGAGAGGGTAGGGGGGGTCGCGGGGCTTGGAGGTGAGGGGAGGGGAGGGGCCTTGCGGTGGTTGGAGGTGAGGAGAGGGGAGGGGGGTCGCGGGGCTTGGAGGTGAGGGGAGGGGAGGGGCCTTGCGGTGGTCGGAGGTGAGGGGAGGGGAGGGGGGTCGCGGGGCTTGGAGGTGAGGGGAGGGGAGGGGCCTTGCGGTGGTCGGAGGTGAGGGGAGGGGAGGGGCCTTGCGGTGGTCGGAGGTGAGGGGAGGGGAGGGGCCTTGCGGTGGTCGGAGGTGAGGGGAGGTGAGGGGCCTT
Source organism: Ceratopteris richardii (assembly GCA_020310875.1). Classification (NCBI taxonomy): domain Eukaryota; kingdom Viridiplantae; phylum Streptophyta; class Polypodiopsida; order Polypodiales; family Pteridaceae; genus Ceratopteris; species Ceratopteris richardii. The sequence goes on along the minus strand of CM035430.1, from coordinate 61,504,712 downwards.
GCGGTGGTCGGAGGTGAGGGGAGGGGAGGGGCCTTGCGGTGGTCGGAGGTGAGGGGAGGGGAGAGCCTTGCGGTGGTCGGAGGTGAGGGGAGGGGAGGGGCCTTGCGGTGGTCGGAGGTGAGGGGAGGGGAGGGGCCTTGCGGTGGTCGGAGGTGAGGGGAGGGGAGGGGCCTTGCGGTGGTCGGAGGTGAGGGGAGGGGAGAGCCTTGCGGTGGTCGGAGGTGAGGGGAGGGGAGGGGCCTTGCGGTGGTCGGAGGTGAGGGGAGGGGAGGGGCCTTGCGGTGGTCGGAGGTGAGGGGAGGGGAGGGGCCTTGCGGTGGTCGGAGGTGAGGGGAGGGGAGAGCCTTGCGGTGGTCGGAGGTGAGGGGAGGGGAGGGCCTTGCGGTGGTTGGAGGTGAGGAGAGGGGAGGGGGGTCGCGGGGCTTGGAGGTGAGGGGAGGGGAGGGGCCTTGCGGTGGTTGGAGGTGAGGAGAGGGGAGGGAGAGAGAGAGAATAAGAGAGAGAGAGGGAGAGAGAAATAAAGGGAAGAGACCGAGAGGGGAAAAGAGAGAGGGGGAGTGAGAAGGGAGAGTGAGGGATGAGAGAGAGTGAAAGACCAAGAGAGAGAGGAAAGAGAGAGAGAGAGGGAGGAAAGAGGTAAATAGAGAGAGGATAGAGAGAGGTATGACAAATCAACTGAGGACATAGCGGAAATGGAAGCAACATCTGCCGAACCACAAACATGTCCAAGAAATGGAACGGCCATTCCTCGAAACTGCAGCCCAAGCGCCTAACAGCCCAAGGCATCTACTACAGACCCCCACATCAAGCTTTTGCACCGTCCCCGGTGCAATTTCTCCCTTATTGCTGAGATCTATTTATTCTGCAATTACTGAAAACCAAGATATGTACAAGGGATAGAATGCTTCCATTTTAATTTAGGTCAGATACTTCTTCACCCTGGAGATGTTAACCAGGGGAATCCTTTTACCCTGCAGATCTTCCAGATGCACAGCGCCATGTGGCAATACTTTGATTACCTTATAAGGTCCTGCCCATTTGGGTGCCAATTTGGTTGAAATTGTTGGGACCTGATGCACTAAAACCATGGACCCTTCTTGAACTTCATTCAATCTCAGATACCTGTCATGCAGTCTTTTGCGCTCTTCTTGTGTTACCTGAAGTTTTTGCATTGCTCCTTCTCTGTATTCTTCTAATGCCACCAATCTCTGAATGGGGGGTTCAATTCCAACGGTTTTGATTCCTATTTCCTTTCTGATAATGAACTCGAAGGGTGCCAATGCTTCCTTTCCATAAACCAACCGAAATGAGGTCTCGCTAGTGGTCCCTCTCCTTGTGGTTCTGAAAGCCCAAATGGCTCCAATCAGTGCTTGCGGCCACGAGCTCTGATGATCGAAAGCTAGTTTGCGAAGTAGCCCAATCAAAATCTTGTTGGAGCTCTCGGCTTGACCATTTGCCCTCGGGTAGTAGGCATAAGATTTTTTATGAAAAATTTTATACCTGTCAAATACAAACTGGAGCAACTGGTTTACAAAATGTGTGCCCCTGTCACTGGTGATTTCGAGTGGGCACCCAAACCTTGAAAAAATTTGTTTATAGATGAATTTAGCTACTGTCAGAGCCGTATAGTCCGTAGTGGCTTTGGCCTCTATCCATTTGGTGGCATATCACGTGGCCATCAAGATATACCTTTTACCTCCAGGTTGACCAGTCGGGCTAATTGGTCCTATGAAGTCCAAACCCCATCGCTCAAATGGAAGCCATCCCGTAGATATGACCAACGGTTGGAAATTCAACCTGGTCGGTGTAGGAGCGCACCTCTGGCATATGTGACATTCCTTAGCAAACCTGATCGCGTCCTTGAAGAGGTGAGGCCACCATAAACCTTTGTGGATGAGTTTATGAGCCAATTCTTCCCCCCTTAGGTGCCCTTCACTGTGTGCCGCCTCTAGCAGAAAGTTTACCTCTTCTGGATAGACACATCTTCTCAATATGCCATCCTGACCATATCTATACAGACTTCCATTAATAAGAGAATATGCCTTAGTTTTTAGTAGCAATCTTCTTTTTTCCAGAGGTGTCAAATGTTCTGGGACCTTACCAGAAGCAAGAACATTAAGAATTTCGTCATACCACCCTGTTCGAACTGCCACTAGAAAAAGATGGCTATCCACCAGTTCGTCCTTGATACCCGTCGCTTCTTCACCCCTTGCCGTCCTGGACATTTGATCTGCCATGTGATGCTCTTTACCTGGCTTAATGTGAATGTCAAAATTGAATTCTTGAAATAAAAGCAACCACCTCCAGATTCTTCCGGCTACTCTCGGTTTGTTGATCAAATATCTCAATGGTTGATGATCAGAAATTACAATGAAATGCACACCTAGCAGATAATGTCTGAACTTTTGGAGAGCAAACACAATGGCCAAACCTTCTCTTTCCGTCGTGCTGTAGTTCCTCTCCGCTTGATTGAGTAATCTGCCGGCATATGAAATTGGTCTATCGATCTTGTGTGCTGACGGCTGAGCTAGGACTGCACCAACCGCATGGAGACTTGCATCTGTGTGCAAGTGAAATTCCAACGACCAATTAGGAACACATAAAAGAGGAGCAGTACACAACCTCATCTTTAGTTCACAGAATGCCTTGTCAGCTTCTGCATCCCATGCGAAAGGGACCTTTTTGCTGGTGAGCCTTGACAAGGGCTTAGCAATCTCTGAATACATTCGAATGAACCTTCTGTGATACCCTGCATGGCCCAAGAAACTCTGCACTTCTTTTGGACTTTGTGGAATGGGCATTGATAGAATAGCTGTCACCTTTGCAGGGTCCACAGTTATACCTTCTGCAGATACTATATGGCCCAAAAGAGTGCCCTTAGTAACCAAAAGGTGGCACTTTTCAGGGTTCAGCTTCAGACCTGTTTTCAAACATTGCTCAAAGATTTCCTTAAGATTTTCCAAATGGTTATGGAAATCTTGGACTATTGCTCTCCCGTCTGTCCCTGAGAACACTGAAAAATCATCCATAAAAATTCTTAGGAATGCAGTTAACCATTTCCCCAATATCATATACATAGTTCTATTAAAGGAAGCAGGAGCATTTTTCAAGCCAAAAGCCATTCGTGTGTACACATATGTGCCCCATGGAGTAACAAAAGGCGTCTTATCCCTATCTTCAGGATGGATGGCTATCTGATTGTAGCCACTGAACCCATCAAGAAAGCTATACAGGGTGTGTCCAGCCACTTCTTCAAGCACCTGTTCTGTGAATGGTTGAGGAAAACCATCTTGAATAGTTACCTTGTTCAAAGCCCGGAAATCGACACATACTCTTATTTTGCCATTTTTCTTAGGTACGATGACCATGGAGGAGAGCCACCGAGAGTGTTCCACTGGTACTATAATGTTTGCCTCTTCTAATTTGTCTATTTCTAGCTTCACTGCCTCTGCATACTTCGGATTAAGCCTGTAAGGCCTACTTCCGGCAGGTGAAGCTCCTTCCATTAAAGGTATACGATGTAACCCTAACTCCTCAGGTATCCCTGTTAGGTCCTTGTAGGACCAAGCAAAAACATTTTTATAGGTATAAAGTAAGGAGCTTACCTTCTACAGCAGAGAGGGATAATTCCATAGCCAAGCAGCCAAGTGAACTACTTGGGGATTTTCTTCATTTCCCAGATTAACTTCCTGAACTGACTGTTCAGAGTTGGACCCATTTGACAATTCTTCCCCACTATAGGCAGGAGCCGAACTCAATTGATGATCCACTATCTCTTCTTTGATCCATCCTGCTGGTATATTTGTGAATGGAAGTTCTTGTAGGTCACCCTTAGCTTCCTCAGATGCAGACCCAACTTTTTCACCTTCTGGACCTGCAAGCATAAAATCATCCAATTCCTCGTTTTTACCTGCCTTCCCCTTACATACCATTGTAGTGGCGCCATGTGTCAATCTTTCCTCTTCCTGGCCTCCTTGTGCTGTTTCTATCAAACCCTCATCCACTTCACATATCTCTACTGTGCAGCATTCTACACTTCCCATCATCCATTTAAATAAGGTATCATCTTCTTGAGGTAGAGAAGGCATTACCTCAGTATCCATTGTGTATCCAGTAGCCTTGTCGACGTCTGCTCCTTCTTCCATATGTATCTGCAATTGATTATTGGTACCTGTGGAAATCCACAACTTGTTCTTTCCCCAATCCTGCAACGCCTTTGCTTGCCTTAACCAAGGCCTTCCCAAGAGCAAAGGATAAGAGGTTTCCTGTGGCAAGGCAATGACAACAAAGTCCAGAACAAAATGACAGCCTTGCACTATCATGAGTACCTTTTCGACAATGCCGAGCGGCGCAACCCGTCTTTGATCTGCTAATGTGACCGTAAAGGGTGCCGCCCTTGTGGGATTCAGTTTTAGCTTTCTCATTGTGAAATCAGGCATCAAGTTGATGCCAGAACCTCCATCAATAATGACACCTGAGAGGGCTTCATCTTTGATTAAGACTGATAACCTTGAACTCTGATAATCGGCCAATGGTGCAGGAGGGAAGTCCACCATAAAACCATCTATGCTAGGAGGTGGACACAAACATGCAGAATGTATGATCTTCAACAGACCACTTCTTACTTTAGAGTCCATCTTTATGAGTTGGTACAAGCTAATTTTATGGTGAATACCTTTCAAAATTTCTTCAATATCTACTTCTTGCGTACCTCTAGGAGTAGTTGTTGGTTGTTCTTTGAGCAAAGTAGTTACCCTCTCATAAGCTTCTTCCATATCTTCCTGGTCCTTCCATCCCACCCTCTTCTCTGCATCTCTTTCTTTGAGCCCTGTTTGTCCTTCCTTCTGTGCTAAAGCCGCTTGCCTGGCTCTAGTCATCATTGGTATGGATGAAGATGAAACGGCGTAAGTTTGAGCAGTCGTACCTTCTACTGGTGGGGAGACCGCAATCAGGTGAATTGGAGGAGGGCGGCTCCTTGGACAATCTCTAGTGTAGTGATCTTTAGCATTTGGACAGTGCTGACAAGGGGGTGCATCCTCTGGAAGAGAGCACCTATTCTGCATATGGCCATACTCCCCACAGCGGTAACACATTAGGGGCCTATTGAATCTAGGCCGAGTTGGGCGGGTCTCTTCTCTATTAGGTGCATTAGACGTGCTAGCATAATATGAATCTACACCTTGATGGTTACCTCGCTGTTGTGTCCCCTTCAGGTAGTAGCAATCCCTCGCTTCATGACCCTCTTTGCCACAGAATTGGCAACTGACTCTGTTAGGACAATTTATATTAGAGTGTCCATTATTGCTACATATTGTACACCAAACCTGTCTTCGTATGTCCTGTGTAGTCCGCAAGTCTTCAAGCTCACGCCGAAGTTGAGCTACTTCATCCATATTGTGGGTTGAGGATGGCGGTATGACCTTCTCTTCTTGGCGACTTTGTTGCATCCTTAAGGCTTCCAACTCCTTCCTGAGCTGCCCGATCGGATCCAAATCAGATGCATAATTTGGTTGAGACTCCACTTCAAAATGTAGTCTAGCCTCCTCAATGCGTGATGCAGTGGCAACAAAGTCTTCAAGTGTTGCATCCAGTCTGAGAGATTCTCTAAGCTTCTGCTGTGATGACTTAGGCAGAGCCTTCTCAATGCATTTTTCGACTAGAAAATCACCTGGAGCATGAGGCAAACGAGAAACAAGAGCTTTTGTCCTAGTGTGCAATTCATGAAAAGATTCACCTACTCGTAATTTTAGGTTCTCTAGCTGATCTAGAGCTCGTTCTGAGGAGTCGCTTGGTCGAAATGTCTGCGAGAATGCCGTCTTTAGTGCCTCCCAGGTAGTGAAGTGCCCATCTGCATACTGGCTGTACCACTTGTCTGCAAGTCCTTCCAATGTAGATGGAAAAAGCACCAACATTGCGTCCTCCCGGTTCTGCAATCCTCTTCCTCGGCATAGTGAGACGAATCTTCTCACGTGGTCATCTGCATCTTCATAAGCCAATCCTTTAAATGTAGGAAACTTGATGTTCAACCTAGAGAGTAAATCGGAAAGATCCTCCATTGGTGCCGGTGCCTCTTCTGAAGTGTCAGAGGAAAAATCTAAGGTTCTCCTGTGCTTCTCTTTTGACAATGGTGTCACCCCCAAATCAATGGATAGATTCAAGGCAGGTGGAGGAGAGGTAGGCTCACTGGTCGTGGGTATTTCTAACTTGTTAAAACGCTTTCGTTCACGATGTGACTCCTTGTCCGCCCGCGTATGGGTCATGTACCTACTCGCAAATAGGGCGAAATACCTCTCACAGAATGCAAAGATCCCACCGGGTGTGCCAAACTGTAGAGGAGGTACTGGGGTATCCGCTTTTCTCTAAAGTAGAGAATGAAGATTCGACTCGTCCAGTACGTCACCTACTCAAGGGGGGTTCTCTTTCAGGGAAATGTACCCTTTAACATTTCTGTGAGCAGGTATAGGACAAGATTACACAGAGTGGAAAGACTCCAGAAAATGTAGATGATCAATGACTAAAAGGACCAGACACTCCTTGATTCGAAACAGAGGATTACAAAAGTGGGCAGGGCGATGCTCAAAAATAATGAGCCACCCTAAAAGCGAATAGCTGCAATACAATAGATCCTTATCATCCGCACAAAGGCAACGTGATGCAATCTAACTCTGAGCAATACAACTAATATGATGGATTTCACAAGAAAATAGAACCCAATCAACACACTGATTTACAGATAAGGAGAAAAATCCAAGCTACTGTCCTACGCAATGGTGCTCATAGTCCTCCCTGGGAAGCCCACGCTCTGTATCCACTCACAGAGTGACTCCCACAGTGACTTGAAACCACCAAGTGCCAGAGAGGTCTTCTGCACGCGTTAATGAAACTAAAAGAAATGTACCCCAAAAGTGTGTGCACAGTATACTCCCAATGTACGTCCAAAAAAAAGTATATCCAATTGAGCATAAATCTCTTGATTTTATAGGCCCCAATAGGCCAAGAGAGCTTTGCCGAATCTTCACGTCTACTAATCACGCGCCGTTAACCACCCAAAATTGGAGGGGTAGGTCAATTATTCCCTTGATTTGAATTGGATCCCCAAAGATAGGTAGTCGCCGTGAATGGTTGGCGGCCACTTTTACTCTCTACAATACACTTTTACTTTTACCAATTCACTTTTACCTCTTCATCCAATTCTGGCAATCCAATGAAGCCGATTGGTCCATCTGCTTATCCAACCATGGTGTTCCTCCACTGCCCCACCTTTCAACAATCATCTAGAGATAACTGGCTCCAGATTCCAGAGTCCTCTGCATGTTCTTCAAACAATTACTAGGAATTTAAATGACTTAGATTCAGCTTCTTTCTCTTCTTTGGTGAGATCTCTGTGGTTCGTCTTCTTAGAAATCTGTTGAGCTTCCTCGGGCATATGTATGGGTGTATGTGTGTGTAGTTGTGTGAGGGTGTGTGTGGAATTGTGTGTGATTATGTGTGTGAGGGTGTGTGTGATGGTGAAAGTGAGGGGGAGTGCGAGGGGAAGTGTGGAGTGGGGGGGGGATAGTAGTAAGGGAAGGCAGTGGTGGGGGTTAGTGGTGCGGGGAGGGGAGGGGACTTGCGGGTGCGAGTGGTGAGGAGAGGGGAGGGAGGCCGCGGGGCTTGGAGGTGAGGGGAGGGGAGGGGCCTTGTGGGGCTTGGAGGTGAGGGGAGGGGAGGGGCCTTGCGGTGGTCGGAGGTGAGGGGAGGGGAGGGGCCTTGCGGTGGTCGGAGGTGAGGGGAGGGGAGGGGCCTTGCGGTGGTCGGAGGTGAGGGGAGGGGAGGGGCCATGCGGTGGTCGGAGGTGAGGAGAGGGGAGGGGGGTCGCCGGGCTTGGAGGTGAGGGGAGGGGAGGGGCCTTGCGGTGGTCGGAGGTGAGGGGAGGGGAGGGGCCTTGCGGTGGTCGGAGGTGAGGGGAGGGGAGGGGCCTTGCGGTGGGCGGAGGTGAGGAGAGGGGAGGGGGGTCGCGGGGCTTGGAGGTGAGGGGAGGGGAGGGGCCTTGCGGTGGTCGGAGGTGAGGGGAGGGGAGGGGCCTTGCGGTGGTCGGAGGTGAGGGGAGGGGAGGGGCCTTGCGGTGGTCGGAGGTGAGGGGAGGGGAGAGCCTTGCGGTGGTCGGAGGTGAGGGGAGGGGAGGGCCTTGCGGTGGTTGGAGCTGAGGAGAGGGGAGGGGGGTCGCGGGGCTTGGAGGTGAGGGGAGGGGAGGGGCCTTGCGGTGGTCGGAGGTGAGGGGAGGGGAGGGGCCTTGCGGTGGTTGGAGGTGAGGAGAGGGTAGGGGGGGTCGCGGGGCTTGGAGGTGAGGGGAGGGGCCTTGCGGTGGTTGGAGGTGAGGAGAGGGGAGGGGGGTCGCGGGGCTTGGAGGTGAGGGGAGGGGAGGGGCCTTGCGGTGGTCGGAGGTGAGGGGAGGGGAGGGGGGTCGCGGGGCTTGGAGGTGAGGGGAGGGGAGGGGCCTTGCGGTGGTCGGAGGTGAGGGGAGGGGAGGGGCCTTGCGGTGGTCGGAGGTGAGGGGAGGGGAGGGGCCTTGCGGTGGTCGGAGGTGAGGGGAGGGGAGGGGCCTTGCGGTGGTCGGAGGTGAGGGGAGGGGAGGGGCCTTGCGGTGGTCGGAGGTGAGGGGAGGGGAGAGCCTTGCGGTGGTCGGAGGTGAGGGGAGGGGAGGGGCCTTGCGGTGGTCGGAGGTGAGGGGAGGGGAGGGGCCTTGCGGTGGTCGGAGGTGAGGGGACGGGAGGGGCCTTGCGGTGGTCGGAGGTGAGGGGAGGGGAGAGCCTTGCGGTGGTCGGAGGTGAGGGGAGGGGAGGGGCCTTGCGGTGGTCGGAGGTGAGGGGAGGGGAGGGGCCTTGCGGTGGTCGGAGGTGAGGGGAGGGGAGGGGCCTTGCGGTGGTCGGAGGTGAGGGGAGGGGAGAGCCTTGCGGTGGTCGGAGGTGAGGGGAGGGGAGGGCCTTGCGGTGGTTGGAGGTGAGGAGAGGGGAGGGGGGTCGCGGGGCTTGGAGGTGAGGGGAGGGGAGGGGCCTTGCGGTGGTTGGAGGTGAGGAGAGGGGAGGGAGAGAGAGAGAATAAGAGAGAGAGAGGGAGAGAGAAATAAAGGGAAGAGACCGAGAGGGGAAAAGAGAGAGGGGGAGTGAGAAGGGAGAGTGAGGGATGAGAGAGAGTGAAAGACCAAGAGAGAGAGGAAAGAGAGAGAGAGAGGGAGGAAAGAGGTAAATAGAGAGAGGATAGAGAGAGGTATGACAAATCAACTGAGGACATAGCGAAAATGGAAGCAACATTTGCCGAACCACAAACATGTCCAAGAAATGGAACGGCCATTCCTCGAAACTGCAGCCCAAGCGCCTGACAGCCCAAGGCATCTACTACAGCTATTGTGTTTGTGTACTCTGCGCGTTGTGTTTCCTGTGTTTCTTGTGTTTCCTGTGTTTACTGTGTATTTCTGTTCTCGTGATTTCGCGTACGCATCATGGAAGCTTTAGCCAATTTTGCTACCTTCCGTGACGGACTCCCTCAGGACGTGAGTGAGTTCTTGCGTATCCGCGGCCTGTTGAACTTCGCTGAATTGCCTTGGCATTTAGTGGAGTGTCACCCTTATTACGCACACATTATTCCTACCATTGCCGCCACACCTGCTACGGAGCAGAGTTGGCCGATTACATGTTTACCATCTCGCGTAGTAATTACGTTAGTGTCATTCGCTGAAGCATTTCGTTTTCCCATGGAAGGATTGGAGAATGGTCCTCTCCTTCCGGTAGCCACCATGGTCAAATTATTCCCACGGCACTCATCGAATGAGTACGCCATTTTGTGTCGCCCTGACCCTGAACGTACCGTTGTAGAGGAGGTACTGGGGTATCCACTTTTATCAAAAGTAGAGAATAAAGGTTAAACACATCTAGTACGTCGCCTACTCAAGGGGGTTCTCTTTAGGGAAATATACCCTTTAACATTTCTGTGAGCAGACAGAAGAATTGTACATACTCTAGAAATATTAATCAACAAATGACTACAGAAGACCATATACTTCTTGATTCGAATCAGATGATTACAAGGTTGGGCAGAGTGATGCTCAATTGTGCAAGCTTAGGGCTAACATGCCACCCTAAAAGTAAATAACCTCAATGCAACAGAGTCTTCCCATCAGCTTAAGGGGCCAATTATATGCAGATTAACCCAAAACAATACAAATGGCAAAGAATTTCTCGAGTGAATAGAGCTTAACAGCAACACTGACTCACAGAAAAGAAAAATCCAAGCCACTCTCTTACACTATACTGCTCATAGCCCTCCACTGAGAAGCCTACCCTCTGTATCTACACTACAGAGTAGCTCCTGCAATAGGCTTGAAACCACAAGGTGCAAGAGAGTTCTTGTGCACGTACGCGTAGCTGAACCAATGTATCTCTAAAATTGTACCCCCAAATGAGCATAAATCCATTGTTTTTATAGACTCCAATAGGCCAAGAGGGCCTTGCCGATTCCTCACGTCCACTGATCATGCACCGATTGATTGCCCAAGATTGGAGGGGTAAATCAAATATGCCACCAGTCTTGAATTGGATCCTCAAAAATAGGCAGTCGTCATGAATGGTTCGTGGCAACACTCATTTCTCCACGTTTACTTTTACCACTTACACCTTTACTGTCACTTTTGAATGCAAGCTGAGATCCTCATTTTGTGCCGCCCGTGATGTTTGAATGACCCTGAGAAGCACATCCTTCACCTAATTTTTGTAGTAGCTTTTGATCTTTCATATTAAGTGGGCGGTATGGGAGGTGAGTTGTGGGGAGTTGAGAGAGATTATGGGGTTTGTGGAGGGTCATGGAGGGGTGTGGAGTTGTGTGGAGTTAGGTGGGGTTTGTGGGGTTTGTGTGTTGGGTGGGAATAGGGGTGAGTTATGGGGAGTTGTGGGGGTTTTTGGGGTGTGGTAAAAATTTGATCCAAGATTTCAAAGTTATTACTACATCATTGGAAAGTACTCGTCGAGAGCTTTCCAACGATATATAACACTTTAGGGTTTGGTTAAGAAATGATCCTCCAAATATCCATCCAAAACTGCCAAGATAGTAGCTCAAAAGACCAAGATAAGTGACATCAAAAGTATGCTGCAAATCAGCCATAAGAATGTCAAGTTTTGCATCATATGACCCAGTCAAGAGTATGTCATCGACATAAAGAACAAGCACTATAAGATCAGCCCCATTTTTGCGTACATAGAGTGTGCTTTCAATCGGACTACATGTGAAGCCGAGAGCAATCAAGTGCTTATGTATTTTTTCATACCATGCACGTGGAGCTTGCTTGAGACCATACAAAGCTTTATGCAAGCAGCAAACCATATGCTCTTTACCTTTCATAGCAAATCTAGGAGGTTGCTCCACATAGACCTCTTCTTGAAAATCTCCATTCAAGAAGGCTGTTTTTATGTCTAATTGATGCACTTTCCAACCTCGAGAGGCAACCAATGCAAACACGGTACGAATGGTAGTCATGCGTGAAGTAGGTGCAAAAGTTTCCTCGTAGTCAATGCCATATTGTTGCGCATATCCTTTGGCAACCAATCTAGCTTTGTAGCGATCAATGCTACCATCAAATTTTCTCTTAATCTTATAAACCCACTTTATACCAATGGCATTCTTTCCTTTTGGCAATTCACATAACTCCCAAGTACCATTCCTATGTATGGAATCCATTTCTGATTGCATAGCACTCATCCATTGTGGATCGTCACATGCATCTTCAAAAGAAAGTGGCTCTTGATTACATGCTGTAGCAATAAGAGAATAATCCACAAAATTACTTCATGCATGGTGAGAGCTTGATCTTGTTCTACCAAGTAAAGGTGCACTCAATTTGCTATTCTGCAAAGTTTTTTTCAGCCACTTTGGCATAGATTGTGCACTCTTGATAGACATGCGTTCATTATGTAAAACATCTTCAATATGTACATCATGCCTGGACTTAATTTCATGCTCAGTTTCAGCCATATTTTGATGCAAATGTTCAGCCATATGTTGCTGGAAATTTCCAGTAGTTTGGACATTTTCTGACTGAAATTTTTCAGCCATGTTTGGCTGGAAATTCTCTGCATTTTCAGCCCTATTTGGATGGAATTTTTCAGCCCTTTGAACCTCAGTTGGCTGGTCTACATGGCCATAGTCAAGTGCACCATTTTCGAACAAAGGCATGAGTGTATCGAACACATCTTGTGAGCTAATTGTTGGCAGCTTTTTTGCATTCAAGTAGAGGGAAAACTGAATTTTAGCAAATACCACATCTTGACTCACATAATTGTGTTCGTCAATCGATGGTACAACCGATATCCCTTACTTTCAGCACTATAACCAACAAATATACATTTATTTGCCTTGTCATCAAGTTTGTGACGTTGTTGTGATGGCACAAGAGCATATGCCAAACAACCAAACACACGCATATGACTAACCATAGGATTATGACCATTCCAAGCATCATAAGGAGTGATTACTCTCAATACTTTTGTAGGGCAGCGATTCAACACATAGTTTGCACACATGACCGCTTCCATCCAAAACTATGAGGAAGATGCTTTCCTTTAACCATACATCATGCCATTTCAAGTAAAGTTCTATTTTTACGCTCGGCAACACCATTTTGTTGAGGTGTATATGGCACCGTACAATGGTGTGAAATACCTCTTTCACAAAAAAAAGCATTAAACTCATGTGACATGTATTCACCACCACAATTGGTGCGTAGAGTCAAAAGCTTTTGTGAAGAAAAATTTTCAGCCATAGCTAAAAATGCTTTGAAGTAAGTAAATACCTCATTCTTTGCTTTCATAGGATACACCCATGTATGGCGAGTAGCATCATCAATGAAGGTAACAAAATATACATGCTTCCCAAAAGATGTAGTCTTGACCGGACCACATACATATATATGAACAAGTTGCAATTTTCTTGTAGTGTGTATATGACTATCTTTTGGAAAAGAAGCACCATGCATTTTTCCAAGAATGCAACCTTCACATGCATGCTTTTCAATGGACTCAAGTGTAGGCAAGCCAATAACCATGTCCTTCTTTTGCAAGTAGAGCAAACTATTGAAGTTTAAATGACCAAAACGAGCATGCCAAAGCTCCATTTCAGCCATGGAAGAACTATGAGCAACTAAGGCATTCGAGGCAGCCCTCTTGTATGTATCCATGTGATACAAACCATTACATAATGTACCGGACATCACGATAACATCGCCATTGCTGAAATCATGAACCATACATTTATCATCAACAAACTATACATGAAGTCCAGCTTTGGCAATCAACGGAACTGAAATTAAGTTCTTCTTGATACCGAGCACATACAATGCATTTTTCAAGAGAATCACACCTCCATTTGTAGCCGTAAGCTCAATTTCTCCTACTCCAATGATAGGATTAGAGGCATTGTTTGCACACACCACATGTCCTCCTTTAGGTGCATCTTTCAAAGAGGCAAAAAATCTTTTGCATGATGTTATGTGCTTTGAAGCACCACTATCAAAGAACCAATCGAAATCAGCCTCACTCACAACCATACATTTAGAATGTAAAGAAGCATCATAATGACATGTAACAATACATGCCCAAAAATCTTGAGCCATGTTAGCTTCATCATTCTTTGCATTTGCTAAATTTTCAGCAATAGACATACGAGATTCCTTCTTCTTTGCATTGCGTTTAGCAAGCTTTCTACACTCATCAATACTATATGACCAGCCTTCTGGCAATATTTGCATCTCTTCTTCTTTTGCAAATCGCTATCATTAGAGGAATGAGTGGAAGAGGAAGCTTGAGGCTTTGGTTTTGATGAACCCAAAGCTGAACCATACTTGCTTTTCCCCTTTTGTGAGATAGCAAGTGCTTGCGTTCCCTCAATCAAACCACTCTTATTCACTCTAGATTGCTCTTCTTGCAAAAGAAGAGACACAACCTCATCAAATGCATACATATTAGGATTTCCTTTTGCAACCAAACGGAGTGTAGTAGCAAAGCTTTGAAAAAATTCTGGTAATCCTTTCAACAATGTAGAAATGAGTGATGCATCCTGAATGATCTCATCTATGTTTGCCAATTGCTCTTTCAAGTCCTTGATGCGTGTCACATACACATCCACTGACTCATTTTCAGCCATACATACATCCTCAAGTTGCTTCCTCAAGTATGCAACACGTGCTTCATTACGCACGACATACAAAGAAGCAAGAGTGTCCCATGCCTGTCTCGATGTAGAACATGATCGAATGTGTGGAACTATATGACGCTTCACTGAAAGCGCAATCAAAACATGAGCTTGAGCATCTTTTCCATCCCATTGAAGTTGTTCTCGTGTAGGTGGAGAAGGAGAAACCACTGTACTCCAAGAAGAAGCTCCATCTATGATGGTAGACTATGAAGTAGAAGCACCTGCCGGTCTTCGATCTACATCTGCCACTATGTTCCAAAGTTGTTTTGCAACAAGAACATGCTTCATCATGTAAGACCACATCGGATAGTTCGTTCCATCAAGCTTATCTTTAGCTTGAAGCATGCCAAACAAGTCATTGTTGCCCGCCATTTCACTGAGGAACAAGAATGTGACAAAATCTTCACTTCGATGAAAGCTAAAATGAGTGCTGAAATTTCAGCTCATAAACCCTCACTCTGATGGCGATTCTGAATGCACGAATGGCTTTGAAATGGGGGTAAAACCCCAGCGCACCTGATGGAAATGTTTCCGGCCTGCTCAAATTCACACTTCTATGCTCTGAAGTCGATTTGCACTGTTAAAGTGCGAGCGCGCCGTGACGCTCAAAACCAAAACTTGAGAAGAAGCTGAACCTGCTCTAATACCACTGTTGGGTGTGTGTAGAAGTTTGAGAGACACACAAGAAGCACACACAAGGAGCACAAACGCAGCAAGACACACGGAGAAGACGATGGCTGGAATAGCTCTCACTATTGATCGATGAACTGAACTGAAGTAAGATCTGAATAATATCCCTAAGTACAAAGTGCCACCACATATGAGAGTATCAAGTATGTGGTAACATGGGGAAGAAACCTCTAGCCAGCAGTAGAGTAAAAGGTGCCCATGTATAGGGAAAATGTTCACATCAAAGCTACTCGAGGAACACATAAGTGTAACAACATATACATACACATACACATACACATGCACATACACATACACATACACATACACATACACATGCCTATGCATACACATACTCTTACAAAAACACACACACATACACATGCACATACACATACACATACACATACACATACACATACACATACACATACACATACACATACACATACACATATACATACACATACAAAAACATACTCATACACATACACATACACACACATACATACACACATACACACACACATACACATAGAAACACACACATACACACACATACACGCATACAAATACACATACACATAAACATACACATGCACATACACGTACACATAAACATACACATATACACATACACATACATGCACATACACTTACACATACACATACACACACACATACACAAACACACATACACACACGCTTACATGCACATACACATACACACACATACACACACATACACACACATACAAACACATACACACACATACAAATTTACATACACATACATATACACATACCCATATGGTCAAGCACAATCTTAACATAGGCACCAAGCAAGGCAAAAAAGGATGTAGATGATGACAAACATATTGAAAATGACAAATACAACAACCGTGCTTTTTTGTTATCATAGTCATACCTTGACATGTCTATAAGGTCTAAGAAATTGTATCATTCCATATTAATTGAATAAACAACAAGTGTTTTATTGAAACAAGTAGGATAATACCAAAAATAAATGTTTTAAATATACTTGAGTGACAATACTATGATTTTATGCCTAAAGATTTACAACACATTCATTTAACGAAGGCAAATGAATAACAAAATGAACTTAGTACCTCTAAAAATGAACTCACACTAACATTATTCCACGAATGATATTATATTTGAAGGAACATTAAAAAATGTTTCCATAAGCTTTTTCACAAAGCATATGTGTATACACAGGCTATAAGCACGTCTTGAAAGTAATATTCTATGTAAATATCTAGAGAAAAACAATCTAAGTGCACTATTATGACTACAGAAAAGTCTCTACTGTGTACTACTTGAAGTCATGTAGTAGCGTAGCTATGGCGCCACAAAATCAAAACCACGACGATAGAGAGAGTTCAGCGATTCACACGTTCGCGGTAGTGGAGAATTTTTTCATATTGATTCACTTTTGGTTTTACATAAAGTTGCCACATCATCAAATCTGTCCATGTTGCTTCACAAACGGCTTGTGTAATGCCTCTATATTCAACTTCGTACTTGACAAAGCGATAGTCGGTTGCTTCTTGCTACTCCATGAAATGATTGGACTTCCAAGTGAAAATCAAAATCCACTTGTTGACCTTTGATCCATGGCATTTTCAGCCCAATCCGCATCTGTATATGCATATATACATGGATGAACACTTGTCTCATAAAACAAACCAAAGTTGCATGTTCCTTTCACATATCGCAATCTGTATTGCACTACATCCAAGTGCACTCTACATGGTTTATGCATAAACTGACTCACCAAACCAAGTGCAAAACTCAAATCCCGTCTCGTCTTTCTTACATAAATCAAACTTTCAATCATTTTTCTATACACATTGGCATCACGCAAGTACTTTCCATCATCCATAAGCTGACTATTAGCATCAAGTGGCATATCAACAGGTTTGCAAGCATTCATACCAAATCTCTCAAGCATTTCAAGCATATAATTGTGTTGTATCATCCAAATTCCCTCTTTCATTGAAATTACTTCAATTCCAAAAAAGTATTTTAGCTCTCCCAAATCTGATATCAAAAATTCAGATATTAGGTGCCTTTTCAAATCATCAAGCCTCTTCTCATCATTGCCAGTAATGATCAAATCATCTATATAAATCACTAATAGAATTGTTTCACTTCCTTGATTCCATACAAATAGTGAATAATCAGCCTTTGATTGCATAAATTTCAGATCCAACAACTTCTTAGTGAATCGTTTACACCATGCTCTTGGAGCTTGTTTCAATCCATAAAGCGCTTGTTTCAATCCACAAAGTGCTTTCTTTCACCACTGGACTTAACGTTTCATCATAATCCAATCCATATACTTGTGCATATCCTTTTTCAACTAAGCACGCTTTAAATCTTTCTAATGAAACATCACTTTTGCACTTCATTTTATATACCCATTTACATCCAATGGCTTTCTTATTTGTTGGCAATTTCACTAATTCTCGTGTATCATTCTTCTTCAATGCATTCATCTCTTCATCCATTGCTTTGCACTCATCTTCAATGTGTTATGCATCATGAAAATTCTTTCGTTCATCATGCTTGATTCTCTCTGTCATGTATGCATAATGAAGCTTCATAGACTTATTGCATAAATTCAGTCTATCCACAGGATGTCTTACTCTTGTAGATCATCTCAAAGGTGTTTCTTCATATGATCTTGAACGTGTCTCTTTCCTTGCATGTGGACGAACATATTTCTCCTTCATATTTTTCAACATGCTAGACGTATTAACTATCTCATCGTCAATATCTGAATCAGACATGTATGCATCTTTCCCTTTCTCCTTTCTTCTTGCACAGTCCTTCAGATTTTCACTCCATGATGTTTCAGGTGTAGGAAACTCATATGAACCATAGTCTTGAATTTCTTCATGGTCAAAATGTCTACGACTTGCTCCTCGCTCATCATGAACATTATGCATAGAATCATCCATATCATTCTCTATCACAACCATGTCTTTGGATGCATACCATGATGCATTTTCATCGAGTATAACATCTCTGCTTACTATACATTCTTTTGTGACAGGATTATAACATCTATATCCTTTCTTTTCTTCTGAGTATCCAACAAATATGCAGTTTTTAGATTTAGCCTCAAACTTGTGTCTCAACTGACTAGGCATGTGTGCATAACAAATACTTCCAAACACTCGTAAATAGCTCACATTTGGCTTATGCTTCCATAGCCTCTCATAAGGAGTGAGATCATGAACCATGCCTACTCAAGCTCTATTTATAACATGCGTAACCTTATGATAAGCTTCTACCCAAAGCATATCTAGCATGTTCTTTTCATTCAACATGGCTCTTGCAACTTCTTCAATCACATGATTTTTGCATTCTGCAACACCATTTTCTTGTGGTGTATATCTACAAGACAATTTCCTTCTAATTCCATGATCACTAAGGTATTGATCAAATTCTCTTGAGATAAATTCTCCCCCTGAATCTAATCGTAGGCATTTTATATACATTCGCAAATGTTTTTCAACCATATTTTTGAATCTCACCAAGCACTCAAAAACTTCAGTCTTATGCTTCAAGAAATAAATCCATGTATATGGGCTATAATCATCAACGAATATCAAAAAATATAGTTAGCCCCCAACTGATTTTGTTCTAGAAGGTCCAACCACCACTATGGATTAGCTCCAGAGGTCTCCTTCTATGCATTTGTCTTTTTGGAAACTTCATACGTTGATGTTTCCCAAATGCGCATGCTTCACATATTCTTTCGAAGTTTAAATCACCAAATCTTGGTAGTCCACGCACTAACATTTGCTTTTCCATAGATTTCAACCTCCTCAAATTGATATGACCAATTCATTTATGCCATAATTCAGATACATTTGAGTATTCACTATTCTTGGCATACATATTCTCATAAAAGGGTGTACCCATGTCAAACGTGAACAATCTACCCATCTTTTTTCTATGACCAAGGAATTTTTCCCCTTTTCCATACTTAAAATGATTTATGAAATAGCCATGTTTGTTGAAAATAACTTCCATGTCTTGATCTGCAAGTTGACCAACCGAAACTAAATTCTTTCTTATGCTAGGCACATGTAAGACATCACTTAATGTGTTTGGAACTCCATTTCTTTGTACTAGCGGTACATTCCCAACATTGTTAATCATGTGTAAGGTATCATCACCAGTTGCCACATACTATTTAGTCTTCAAAGCCTCTTTTGACTCAAACCAGTTTCCTATGCTCGTCATGTGATTTGTGCAACCAGAGTTTATGTACCAATTCATAATCGTTTCCAGCCTTTGACATATTATTCAACACATGCTCCATCGCAAATATATTATGTCTACCATAGTCTCTATATGAACTTTCAGTAGAGAAGTTTCCATGTGCTACATAATGGCTTCCACCTCTTCCTCTTTGACTGTTCTGTTTATAATAACAATCTTCCTCAAAATGGCCATACTGGCCGCAATGGTAATAGTTCCTAGGTGCTTGTGATCTTCCTCTACCTCTCGAGTTTGATCTTCCTCTACCTCTTGGCATATCCATTGTGTTTGCATTTCTAGAAGACGAACGTCCATGACTAGACCCTCTTCCCTCTATGCTAAAAGAATGCATGATCTCTTGAATTTCCACTTCTCGATGCATTCAAACCAAGTTTTACTTCTTCTTTCATGCAAAGAGCTACTAGCTCATCAAAATTTGGCATAGTGCCTCTCACTAAGATACAAGTATCTAAGCTCTTGTACTGCAGTCATAGACCATTTAGCATAACTGATACGATATCATCACCTTCAACCTTGCAATTTATGGAAGCTAAATCATCAGTGATCTTTCTAATTTCAGCCACATAATCCGTTATGGACCTATTTCCATGCCATACACTATGCAACTTTTGCTTTAAGTGAATTTTTCTAGCTTCCGTCGACGTACCATATATCTTATGAATTATGTCCCAAGCTTCCTTTGGTATGCTAGCCTTCATAATATGTGGTATGAGACTCTCTCATATACATATCAAAATCCAATGGAGAACCTTTCTAGATTTTTCTATCCATGTTTTATATTCCTTTTGCTCTTTTGCATTCAAGTTCTCTGGCAACTCAAGACACTTGTCCTCTCCTTTCACTAATCCCCATAATCCTTTTCCCATCAAGAAATTCTCCATCCTATACGGCCATATGTGGTAGTTTTGTTTATTCAACTTATCACCAACTACTTGCACAATGTTATCACCCATCCTTGCAATTTAAGCACTTCTCTATACAATGGCAATCTTATGGCGAGACCTAGAAAGAATTCGACAGCATTTCGAGTGTATTTCTAGATATATTTACTCACATAATATCTCTTAGAAATTTGACATTTTGCATCTATTTAGTGTGTGTAGTAGCGATAAACATTGCACTTTCATAATTGTCTTCTCATCTCTCTATATTTTTATTTATCTCTCTTGATCAAGTCAAGGTGTGTTATGTGCTAAGGTCAAGTGTTGGAAAGATCTAGGATTTATGTGGTGAGATTATTATTTGTGCCTATCGCACCTCCAACATTTGGTATCAAAACATAGTTGACATATACCCTTGTACTCCAGATGAGTGATTCTAAAGATATATACCCTTGTACTCGAGCAGACTAAAGAGGAAGATAAGGAGATAATATCTTCATCCATAAAAAGAGGGAGGCAAATGTAGATTCAACCTAGAGAAGAGGAGTTTAGACGGGATTCTAAAGATGTGCAAGTACTCTTATTTAGTACTATGGGAGTCAAGAGGCATAACATTCCATAGATGAGGTAATGTAGAACCTCTCATGTGGCTTGGTTGGAGTTAGAGAATCTCTATCAAAGTAGAAACCCTGATAGGAAAGTTCATCTCATGAGATAATTAGCCAACATAAGCATGAATCTCCATGACTAACATGATCAACTTCTTAATGTTGGAGTCACTATATATGATAATGGGCTGGTGAATGCCCTCATAAATTCACTTCCATCTACCTATCGTTCTTTTGTTACGTCTCTTACTCTCTCTACAAGAGATAGAGAAATATCATTTGAAGTTTTGTAGTCCTTGTTGCTTCAAAATGAAGACCAACATGCACAAGAGTATGGGAAAGAATGATCCAAGGTATCAGATCATATAACAGTCATTTTAAGTCCTACTCTTGGAATAGAAGGGCTGCAATGGGATTTTTTTACTGACTAGATTGATGTTGCCACTAAGCAATTTTTAGTTTTAAGCCTGATCGACTCTTAAGACCATAGTAACATGTATATAAAGGTATGCAATGTTTGGTTCTTGAACATTGAGGGATTTAGAGATATCATGTAAGCATAATCTGCGTCAAGCTAGCCTTAGTTTTAGGCATAGAGTCACACCTCATTTCAACATTCTGATTTGGTTGTCGCATAATGCTTTGGCAAACAAAATAAAATCTAATTATACGTTTTAGAGTCTATGATCAATCGTTGGTTGCCTTAAGGCATGTCTGTAGGAAGGAAATTTTGGAACCTCGATTTACATGTCTGTAGGATTTACATGTGATAAAATTTTCTACACATTAATGTCTTATACAATTTCATGTATACAAAATATCACACAATTTTGATATGTATGATATAAAACAAAGACCATCGGTGTGGGTATTTTAAACCTCAAGTTATTTAGAGGAGGCATGGAAGCACAATTCAGCGTCTACTTAGCACATATCCGAAGGAAGGGAATTTCGGAACCTCGATTTACATCTGACAAAATTTTGTACGCATCAATGTCTTATACAATTTTCGGAACCTGGAATGAAGTCGATCTGGTCAGCTTTTGATCGTAGGTTGGAAGCCGCTTGCCTGCCTTCACAGTAAAGGAATCAAATTTGGTCGGAACATGAGAAAGTATTGTGTGTGCAAAATTTATCTGCGGAGAGATTCGCTCGTACTTCCACAAAAAAAAAATAAAAAAATAAAAAAAATCCTCAGTCTTACAATATTATTCCAGGCATAGGACCAGATGGAGAGCTTGCGTCTTTCCATGTTTGAAGTGGCTCGAAGTCGTGGAGTTTGCAAGTCATGGAATGCCGTGCTTTGCAGTCGAACAACGATGATTGTGCTTTGCAGTCGAACAACGATGATTGCGTCAGACGAGGGAACAAAGCTTGTTCTCTACAATGACGCGTCGCCTTCATGGCATTCCTTTTCTCTCGATTTCTCAATCCGTCAGATTGTCGTACTTGCCTGCAGGAGGCATGGCTGATGCAGAATGTTCCGAACTTTATCGTCCATCTTTGTATACACACGCCTCTTTGCGGCAGGGATCATCGTTGCACTCTTCGTCTGACGGATTCCATGACTTCCAAACTCTACGACTGCGAGCAACTTCAACTGAGTCATGTATTCCACGTTGATCTAACACAGCTGTGTAATAATCATCAACGCTTGGATGCAAATGAGACATGGAAAAGAAGAATTTCAAGCTTGTCCCATCATCATATCTGAAAATGGTAAGTTGGTTATTTGTTGTATCTCAGCTTAGGGTGATCTATGTCAATTAATGCAATTGCTAATTTGGACATATGCTGTTCAATCGCTGCTTATGGACCTTTTATTTATGGAGCAAATTAGTGAGGAGCAAAGCTCTGCCTTCGTCATAGAACGCTGTTAGTAACCTATGCCATAGATGTGCTGTTGCTTCTAATTTAAGGACTCCAGGACGTCATCTTGGCCTCACTGTTGAAGATAAATCACAGATCGTCGTGTTGCCCACCGAAGATTAATATTTACCGGATAATGTTTTCAATCCAAAATTTATATTGTATTCGAGGAAATGGACTGCTGTAGTAGTGATTTGAGGGTGTAGTGATCTGAACTTAATATCAGCGTGTAAAAAGCTAAACGAGATGGATATATATACACAAATATATATATATATATATATATATATATATATATATATATATATATATATATATATATATATATATATATATATATATATATATATATATATATATATATATATATATATATATATAAGCTCAATTTATAAATACAACAGACTACCTATATCTATCTATATATATATATATATATATATATATATATATATATATATATATATATATATATATACATACATACATACATACATATACATATAAGCTCAATTTACAAATACAATAGACTATTATGACTAGAAAACAAAAAAGCTCTCTACCATGTACTAATAGGTATAACTATATATCAATGAAGACATTCTCATAGATCGTGCATCTTCTTGAAACTAACTATCTATTTGCTATTATAATGTGAAGAACACCTATCCTTAAATGCCAAAGTATGATAATAAGAAAATTTAGGATTTGCTCCTAGATTCGGGGTTATGCTCATTCAGAACCATTTTTAACATAGCAATTGGAATGATGCCATTCAGATTACTGTATGGGTTAGAGGTTGTGGTCCCAATGGAGTTTTTGATCCCAAGTTTGTGTGTAAGCAGAAAGTATATCTTTGGAAATTTCTGTCAAGCATGGAAGTAAGTACCTTCTACAATTGGAGGAAGCCCGTTTAGTTACTGCAAATATAACTGAGATTATCCAAAGACGGAGACAAGCTTGGGTGAACATGAATATTCAATTTAAAATATTTCAGGTTGGAGATTGGGTTATGGTATAGAATTCTAAGTTAGGACCACATCTAGGAAAGATTACTTTGCGAGATAAGGGACCATATCAAATTGTGTAAGATTTGGAACAAGCGCCTTTTTTGGTAGCACATGTCTTTGGTACAAAAATGGAAAAACCTACTAATGGATTTCATCTAAAGAAATTTCAAGGCAAACCTCCTCATATGCATTGGTTAATAGCCAATTTGGTACAAGTTATGTTTAATTCTGATAATCAAGCTAGTAGCAGTAATGATCACCGAAGTAATGGGGATTACTGGTTTGCATTTTTCTTTGTGGTGACATGTCTTCTCAATAGTGGCTGGTCGAAGGTTAGATTAAGTGCTTTCTCAACATGTAAATGGATGCTAGGTCGAGATCGAGGGATAATTGCGACACTACCATGGGATAATTAACATTATTTGCTTTTGCGACACTACCATAGGATAAT
>CM035430.1:61463187-61475687 GCA_020310875.1 Ceratopteris richardii | reverse complement strand
TCGTTCACACTATGCTCTTGGAGCTTGTTTCAATCCATAAAGCGCTTTCTTTCACCACTGGACTAAACGTTTCATCATAATCCAATCCATATACTTGTGCATATCCTTTTGCAACTAAGCGCGCTTTAAATCTTTCCAATGAAACATCACTTTTGCACTTCATTTTATATACCCATTTACATCCAATAGCTTTCTTATTTGCTGCCAATTTCACTAATTCACATGTATCATTCTTCTTCAATGCATTCATCTCTTCATCCATTGCTTTGCACCCATCTTCAATTTGTGATGCATCATGAAAATTCTTTGGTTCATCATGCTTGATTCTCTCCATCATGTATGCATAATGAAGCTTCATAGACTTATTGCATAAATTCGCTCTATCCACAGGATGTCTTACTCTCGTAGATCATCTCAAAGGTGTTTCTTCATATGATCTTGAACGTGTCTCTTTCCATGCACGTGGAGGAACATATTTCTCCTTTATATTTTTCAACATGGGAGGCGTAACTATCTCATCATCAATATCTGAATCAAACATGTACGTATCTTTGCCTTTCTCCTTTCTTCTTGCATAGTCCTTCACATTTTCACTCCATGACGTTTCAGGTGTAGGAAAATCATATGAACCATAGTCTTGACTTTCTTCATGATCAAAATGTCTACGACTTGTTCGTGGCTCATCATGAACATTATGCATAGACTCGTCCATATCATTCTCTATCACAACCATGTCTTTGGGTGCATACCATGATGCATTTTCATCAAATATAACATCTCTTCTTACTATACATTCTTTTGTAATAGGATTATAACATCTATATCCTTTCTTTTCTTCTGAGTATCCAACAAATATGCACTTTTTAGATTTAGCCTCAACTTAGTGTCTCAATTGACTAGGCACGTGTGCATAACAAATACTTCAAAACACTCGTAAATAGCTCACATTTGGCTTATACTTCCATAGCCTCTCATAAGGAGTGACATCATGAACCATGCCTATTGGAGATCTATTTATAACATGCACAGCCATATGACAAGCTTATACCCTAAACATATCTGGCATGTTCTTTTCATTCAACATGGCTCTAGCAACTTCTTCAATCACACGATTTTTGTGTTCTGCAACATTCTCTTGAGATACATTCTCCCCCTGAATCTGGTCATGGGTATTTTATATACATTCCCAACTGCTTTTCAACCATATTTCTGAGTCTCACAAAGCACGCAAAAACTTCAGTCTTATGCTTCAAGAAATAAATCCATGTACATCGGCTATAATCATCAACAAATATCAAAAAATATAGTGAGCCACCAACAGATTTTGTTCTAGGAGGTCCAACCACATCACTATGGATTAGCTCTAGAGGTCTCCTTCTTTGCATTTCTCTTTTTTGAAACTTCATACGTTGATGTTTCCCAAATGGGCATGCTTCACATATTCTTTTGAAGCTTAAATGACCAAATCTTGGTAGTCCACACACTAACATTTGCTTTTCCATAGATTTTCACTTCTGAAAATTGATATGACCAACTCGTTTATGCCATAATTTAGCTACATCTGATTATTCACTATTCTTTGCATACATATTCTCATAAAAAGGTGTACCCATGTCAAACGTGAACAATCTACCCATCTTTTTTTTATGACCAAGCAATTTTCCTCCTTTTCCATACTTAAAATGATTTATGAAACAACCATGTTTATTGAAAATAACTTCCATGTCTTGATCTGCAAGTTGACCAACCAAATCTAAATTCTTTATTATGCTAGGCACATGTAAGGCATCAGTTAATGTGTTTGCAACACCATTTCTTTGTACTAGCGATACATTCCCAACATTGTTAATCATGTGTAAGGTATCATCACCAGTTGCCACATACTATTTAGTTTTCAAAGCCTCTTTTGACTCAAACCAGTTTCCTATGCTCATCATGTGATTTGTGCAACGAGAGTTTATGTACCAATTCATAATCGTTTCCAGGCTTTGACATACTATTCAAAACATGCTCCATTGCAAATATATTATCTCTGCCATAGTCTCTATATGAACTTTCAGCAGAGAAGTTTCCATGTGCTACATAATGGCTTCTACCTCTTCCTCTTTGACTGCTCTATTTATAATAACAATCTTTCTCAAAATGGCCATACTTGCCGCAATGGTCACAGTTCCTAGGTGCCTGGTATTTTCCTCTACCTCTCCAGTTTGATCTTCCTCTACCTCTTGGCATATCCATTGTGTTTGCATTTGTAGAAGATGAATGTCCATGACTAGAACCTCTTCCTCTATGCTCAACGAATGCATGATCTCTTGAATTGCCACTTCTCGATGCATTCAAACCAAGTTTTACTTCTTCTGTCATGAAAAGAGTTACTAGCTCATCAAAATCTGGCATAGTGCCTCTCACTGAGATAGAAGTATCTAACCTCTTGTACTATAGTCCTAGAACATTTAGCATAACTGATACGATATCATCATCTTCAACCTTGTAGTTTATAGAAGCTAAATTATCAGTGATCTTTCTAATTTCATCCACATAATCTGTTATGGACCTATCTTCATGCCATACACTATGCAACTTTTGCTTTAAGTGAATTTTTCTAGCTTCCGTCGACGTATCATATATCTTATGAATTATGTCCTAAGCTTCCTTTGGTATGCTAGCCTTCATAATATGTGGTATGAGACTCTCTGATATACATATCAAAATCCAATGGAGAACCTTTCTAGATTTTTCTATCCATGATTTATATTCCTTTTGCTCTTTTGCATTCAGGTTCTCTGGCACCTCAGGACACTCGTCCTCGCCATTAATTAATCCCCATAATCCTTTTCCCATCAAGAAATTCTCCATCCTATATGGCCATATGTGGTAATTTTCTTTATTCAACTTATCACCAACTATTTGCACAATGTTATCACCCATCCTTGCAATTTAAGCACTTCTCTATACAATGGCGATCTTATTGTGAGACGTAGGAAAAATTCGATAGCATTTCGACTGGATTTGTAGATATATGCACCAAAAATTGAATGTTCACAAGTAATCTTAATGTTTTCCCTCTTGTTTTAAGCACTCCTTGCATCTCTATGCACTTATATGCTTAATTTTAGCTCTCCAAAAAAAAATTGGCAGAATCTCCTTTGTCCAAAGTGTATATGAGCCAAATAAACTATAGTAAATCCACTCCAAAACCCAAACTCTGGGTGAAAGCATCAAGAACAACAGATAACGTAAGCATATATACTCTGATGGGAGGCCTCAAAATCATACATTCATCCGATGATCAGCACACGAGGTCTTTGGACTCTCTTCTCTTTGCCTTCCACCTCTATCACCAGAGTAGCTCCAAGCATGAGAATAACCCAGTTAAAAACCTTACCACGTCCCTCACTTTTTGTTTAAATTCAATGGTTTTCAACAGGGTAATAAAACCTCACAAGGCGTGTGAGTTGTCCACATAAAGGACCTGCAAAATGCATACATTCGTCTCACAACATGTGAGTATTGTCCATTCAGGGACCCGCAAGAGTATACATGATGTCACCTGCCACATGAAATCAAAATGAAAATTAAATGAAATGTGTAAACTGTTAATGTAGAAGACCTCTCAATAATTCCTAAAATTTCTTTCTTAGAACCTCATGCTTCTCTAGAAAGCATAGCAATAAGAGTGATTGGATAAGTAAGAGGAAGGGATCTTAGGGCACTCATTATACTATGCCCTTCCTGTGCCTGAAATCTCTACACTTTCGAGATGTTAAGCAATAAGGAAAAATCTCTATGAGCAGCGATCTACTCATACGATGGGGGTAACGATGCTTTCACTTGTCATTATCACCCTCTCACCTCAATTTAAAGATTACATATGTGTTGCACTCAAAGTTGGCTTTTCAATGTTTGCCATAAGTATGCTTTTTAGTGTTCACCATTTGATGTCATACTATTGTATTACTTGCTCTGGAGAAGGTAATCCATGGAAGGCAACGACTCCAACTGAATTGGCCACTTTATATGTCGTGGGCGTGTGCAACTTAAACTCTAGCTCTAATGCCATCGTGAAGTCTTGTAGTAGCACAGCTATGGCACCATGAAATCATAAACACGACGACAGAGAGAGTTCAGCAATTCACATGTTCGCGGCGGTGGAGAATTGTTTAATATTGATTCGCTTTTGGTTTTACATAAAGTTCCACGTCATCGCTACTAAGTATAACTATATATCAACGAAGACATTCTCATAGATCGTGCATCTTCTTGAAAATAACTATTTATTTACTATTATAATCTAGAGAACACTTATCCTTAAATGCCAAAGTATGATGATTCTCTTATGTGAACCCAACTCAATTAAAGGACCTAACCATTTATATTCAATTAAAGGACCTAAGCATTTATACTCAGCCTAACCTTCTCTTTGTGCACAACAGTGGAGCTAGGTCCTAGCTATACTTAGAAGCAAGTTAAACTATTGGAGAGGCATGCAAATCAATCTCCTTGGTTGCGCAATGGTTATCAATATGTTCCTCATTTCGTCGACCATTTATGTCCTCTCTTCTTGGTGACCAAAACATATCTTTTACGTACATTGCTTTTATGAGAATAAAAAAATGATCGACTATCCACATCATCATGCTAAAAATCATCTACACAATAAACTAATCTTTAGTCACTAAGTGGCCTTTAAGTTTTTAAGATAGTTTGCAAGACCGACTATATCTTTTATATTCTTTCCATAAGCATGCCGTGTTTCTTATAACTTACAATTACCTCATCTATCCCTATTTCCTTCATATCCAAGTCAAATTCCTTAGGTGCACACTCGCTTGCCATGTTCATGTAACTCGTGAATCATGTCCTATGATCCTATCTAGTTCAATTCATAGAAGAATTACTTAATGGCATCCTAGCCTATAGTGCATGGAATACTTATAAAAAGATGTCCATATGCTTAGAGAGAATTTTTCTCTTTTCCAAGGATTCAAAGTGTGAACTCTGAAATAAAGAAGTGATCTACTTAGGGCATTTCATCTCTAAGTAAGGATTCCACATGGATCCTCATAATGTGTAGCGTATCATGCAATGAAGATATCCAAGGAACTTAGAAGAACTAAAGATCTTTATAGTCTTATGAAGATTCCACAGGACATTCAATAAGGATTATGCAAAATGAGTTATACCATGATGAACCATCTCAAGGGAGAAGGGGAAACCTTTCAATGACGAGATAAGTAGAAGCAAAGCATGGCAACGTTGAAGGTAGAAACTGTTAAAATTTTACTTTTATGCATATAGGATCCCATTCAATCCTTTATGTTAAAACAATGATTTTATCATTGAGTGGTTTTAATCTAGGTTTCATTTATTTGATGGAATAATAAAAAAATATTGAGTATGTTCATTATATTTGGGGATTTCTGAATAAACAAAAATAAAAAATTGGTAACACATATATTTTTTATCTAAGCCACTTTGAATCAAAACTCCTTTCAATAGAAAGTGCTTTCGGTTGAAAAGCTATTTCTAAGCAAAAAAAAATATTTTTCTTTTTCATTTAAATCAAAACACTTATTCTACACGTGCTTTTTGACAAGTTCTTAGAGCTCTTCTACTACCATACCACTCTTAGAGCACTTTCCTCATCATATCATTCAGGTATTGCTATATTTTTCATCTATTTTCTAGTTTCTTGTTATGTTCATTGTGTTTCATGCATATGTTATGATTCACATATGAGTCTCTTACATATGTATGATTGTGATTGTCTTATTCATTGACTTTTGCTCTCACAATAGTTAGATACACTCATGTGACAACAATCATACATAGTATAGTGAGTGTATGTGAAATGGTAAGAATGTCTGATTCTTTGACTCTTACATTCTTAATAGTTACATAGATTCACTTCAAGATGATGATTAACTTTTCTATTTAACTATAAATCTACTAATCTATGCATATTTCTAGGCACGAGATTATTAATCTACGTATCTACTTGTCTATATATATTTAACTATGTATTAATCCATTTATCCATGTAGTTCGTTATCTATGTATTGTTGGAATTTGATGTCTATGGAAGCACGCAAATAACACAAGGAAGAAGAAGAAGCTTGGACCACAACTCACAATATTGAATGTATTACCAAGAGAATGTAAAAAGATAAGTGAACCATTAGAGTTATAGGTATATATACACGCTGGGGAAAAGAACCTCCTAAAGAGGGAAAAAAGTGCCACGACAGTCCTAGTGTGTTCACACACATAAATACCTAAATATATGAATGAATCTGCCCTCAGAGTGATGCAGTGAACAAGGAGCTAGGACTCATGTATAAAGAAGTGCCAAGCATGTGAATTCAATCCACAAAAGGAAATCAGTCAAAAGCTTTGCAGAAAACTTCAAACTTCACCCTAGGCAGAGCCGTTGCGACAGTGCAGCTCAATGTCCTTAGTGCGAGGGAACATAGGGTTCTTTGCAACTGCTAATGGGCTTTGAATCTCAATGAAGATGGTGGTGGTAGAAGATTGACAAAAACCCAAATCAGCCATAAGGCATATTAGCCACAAATACTCAACATTAGCTATGAAAGGTTCCCTGTATTCAGCCTCATAACTAGAGTTTCTTGTAGGTATTGGCATCCACAAAAGCTGCAACAACTCCAGTAGGCACACAAAATCTCTGCACAAGTCTCGGGGCAAACCTCTATGCATCTTGACAGACAGAAAAAGTGTTCCTTTGATAAATTTGAGTAGATCATCATAGAGTAGAGGCCTTTCACATCACAAATCCACATAGATCCCAAAAATATTTGAGTTTTCTCTATCCATCATGACAGACAACATCCATCAAGATTGACACTGTGCTTCATGATAGATAGCATGTCCATCGCGATGGACAGAATATGCATCATGATTGACAAACCACATTGGACTGCTTTGTCCATTGTGATAGGTAGGATCCATCATACTGGACACCCTTGTTCATCAAGATTAACACAAATATCATGGTTGACACATAAGATCGACGAAAACTTTAACCATCAGGACACATAGGATTGACATAAACCGATGAGAAAATCCAAAAGGTACAATCAATCACAATTGAAACCATCCATCATGATTGATGCCATCCATCGTAATTGACACGTCCATCGCGATCAACACATCGATCGTGATCCACAGATCCATCATGATTGACACATCCATCGTGATCCACACATCCATTGTGATTGACACATACCACTTAATCGCGAGAAATGATTATTGGTGCCGCTCTACATCAGAGAAGACCTAATTTCAGGATTGCATGTCTGTAGGAAGGAAATGTTGGAACCTCGATTTACATGTCTGTAGGATTTACATGTGATAAAATTTGCTACACATTAATGTCTTATACAATTTCATGTATACAAAATATCACACAATTTTGATATGTATAAAATAAAACAAAGACCATCGGTGTGGGTATTTTAAACCTCAAGTTATTTAGAGGAGGCATAGAAGCACAATTCAGCGTCTACTTAGCACATATCCGATTTACATCTGACAAAATTTTGTACGCATCAATGTCTTATACAATTTTGTACGCATCAATGTCTTATACAATTTTCGGAACCTGGAATGAAGTCGATCTGGTCAGCTTTTGATCGTATGTGGGAAGCCTCTTGCCTGCCTTCACAGAAAAGGTATCAAATTTGGTCAGAAGATGAGAATGTATTGTATGTGCAAAATCTATCTGCGGAGAGATTCGCTCGTACTTCCAAAAAAAAAAAATAAAAAAAAAAATCCTCAGTCTTACCATATTATTCCAGGCATAGGACCAGATGGAGAGCTTGCGTCTTTCCATGTTTGAAGTTGCTCGAAGTCGTGGGGTTTGCAAGTCATGGAATGCCGTGCTTTGCAGTCGAACAACGCTGATTGTGCTTTGCAGTCGCACAACGATGATTGCGTCAGACGAAGGAAGAAAGCTTGTTCTCTACAATGACGCGTCGCCTTCATGGCATTCCTTTACTCTCGATTTCTCAATCCGTCAGACGAAGGAAGGAAGGATCCGTCAGATTGTCGTACTTGCCTGCAGGAGGCATGGCTGATGCAGAATGTTCCGAACTTTATCGTCCAGCTTTGTATACACACGCCTCTTTACGGCAGGGCTCATCGTTGCACTCTTCGTCTGACGGATTCCATGACTTCCAAACTCTACGACTGCGGGCAACTTCAACTGTCATGTAATAATCATCAACGCTTATGTATTCTGTTATCTGCAGGGTCCGCCTGACATTGGGCGGATTAATGACTGTGTGTGGCAATTACGAAGCCTGCTTGCTTGGATGCAAATGAGATATGCAAAAGAAGAATTTCAAGCTTGTCCCATAATCATATCGGAAAATGGTAACTTGGTTATTTGTTGTATCTCACCTTAGGGTGATCCATGTCAATTAATGCAATTGCTAATTTTGACGTATGCTGTTCAATCGCTGCTTATGGACCTTTTATTTATGGAGCAAATTAGTGAGGAGGAAAGCTCTGCCTTCGTCCTAGAACGCTGTTAGTAACCTATGTCATAGATGTGCTGTTGCTTCTAATTTCAGGACTCCAGGACGTCATCATGGCCTCACTGCTGAAGATAAAACACAGATCGTCGTGTTGCCCACAGAAGATTTATATTTAGCGGATAATATTTTCAATCGAAAATTTATATTGTATTCGAGGAAATGGACTGCTGTAGTAGTGATTTGAGGGTGTAGTGATCTGAACTTAATATCAGCGTGAAAAAAGCTAAACGAGATGAATGTATATACACACACACACACACATATATATATATATATATATATATATATATATATATATATATATATATATATATATATATATATATATATATATATATATATAAGCTCAATTTATAAATACAACAGACTACCTATATCTATCTATCTATATATATATATACATATATATATATAGATATACGTAGTCTGTTGTATTTATAAATTGAGCTTATATATATATATATATATATATATATATATATATATATATATATATATATATATATATATATATATATATATATATATATATATATATATACATACATACATATAAGCTCAATTTACGAATACAATAGACTATTATGACTACAAAACAAAAAAGCTCTCTACCATGTACTAATAAGTATAACTATATATCAATGAAGAGATTCTCATAGATCGTGCATCTTCTTGAAACTAATTATCTATTTGCTATTATAATGTGAAGACACTTATCCTTAAATGCCAAAGTATGATAATAAGAAAATTTAGGATTTGCTCCTGGATTCGGGGTTATGGTCATTGAGAACCACTTTTAACATAGCAATTGGAATGATGCCATTCAGATTAGTGTATGGGTTAGAACTTGTGGTCCCAATGGAGTTTGTTATCCCAAGTTTGTGTGTAAGCAGAAAATATGTCTTTGGAAATTTCTGTCAAGCATGGAAGTAAGTACCTTCTACAATTGGAGGAAGCCCGTTTAGTTACTACAAATATAAGTGAAATTATCCAAAGACAGAGACAAGCTTGGGTGAACATGAATGTTCAATTTAAAATATTTCAAGTTGGAGATGGGGTTATGGTATACAATTCTAAGTTAGAACCACATCCACGAAAGCTTAATTTGAGAGATAAGGGACCATATCAAATTATGCAAGCTTTGGAACAAGGGCCTTTTTTGGTAGCAGATATCTTTGGTACAAAAATTGAAAAACCTACTAATGGATTTGATCTAAAGAAATTTCAAGGCAAACCTCCTCATTTAGGTTGGTCAACAGCGAATTTGGTACATGTTATGTTTAATTCTGATAATCGGGCCAGTAGCAGTAATGATCACGATAGCAATGGGGATTACTTATCTGCATTTTTCTTTGTGGTGACATGTCTTCTCGATAGTGTCTAATGGAAGGTTACATTAAGTGGTTTATCAACATGTCAATGGATACTAGATCAAGATCGAGGAGTTAGGGAGTTGTGAGTCAGATCTCATATAGTCCAATTTTTTACTACCTAAGGAGAAATAGTCGGATTATGATTGGATGAACATGGCTTGCTTGGAAGTAATGAAGTCTGATTCTGGTTAGTAATTAAAGCTCAGCGAAAAAGTATTTTGAATTACCACATTGGAGCGCGGGTTAAAGATCAACTATAATGTGGATTTCATGTCCAACTATCTAAATCATGGATAACTTGGGTGAGGTACGTTAATGGTCTTGTCGTACGTACAAGCCCTATAGTGCAAGTGCATTCGTGGTCGGCTTGTGTATTTGAGAGGTGTGTTGCTATGTGTAGATGCAAGACAGCTAGTTTGGTGGTTGTGCTCGAGCCTTATTGCATTGCAGACATGAGAGGTCAACTTAGAAGGAAGGAAAGCATGGTACAAAAGGAGGAATCATCATCAGAAGAAAGTAACAATTTTCTGTAGGAAGAGGAGGAAGGGGTTCAGACACCATCATCTGCAAGCAAGCTAACACAGTCAATGATGGATCCATATCTAGAGTTTAAACTAGAGATTGATGCGAGTGCTCTCATGAGTTCTGCATAGCTACAAAAGTATCATTATTTGCTTTTGTGACACAACCATGGGATAATCGGAACCTGATTTATTATGGGAAGAGTCAAATTGAGATAATGCAGAGGACCAAAGGGCAAATATCATCACAGGTACGATGATCGGATGAGCTCATTGCTGAAGTTTTTCGGTTACCTATTTAAAAGATCTCTCTATAACTAATTGCCTAGAGGATGCTCTACATAAAGAATGCTCTATATGTCAAAGGAGAACTATGCTACACCTTATTGGGCTGAGAATGAGGAGTAGGTCTGCTAGGCACATATGATAGAATGATTGAGGAAATTTTCCTATTCGATAAGCGAAAAACATAGTCCAATAGTCGGTTATCAGCAAAGCAGGCTGCATTATTTTAGTTTATGTAAAAGGTGGAGAACATTGAAATCATATAACCGAGTTTAGTCGTTCAGTAGCGTGTGTCACCTCTGTTAAGGTAGAACGATGAAGATTGCATTATAGTTGATGATCAGCAGGACGATACATATCAGACACTATTGAAAGCTGGGTTTGGAGTTGAGGAGGTAGTATATGTGGTTAAGAAGCTAAGAATGGAGACTCCTAAAGTTACTGGATTGCTTGAAAGACCTATCAAAGTAACATAGGAGTCTGAATTGCCTATGAAGATGGGAAAAAGTTTGAGATTGTCCAAGATGACAATACTAAAGATGATAGTAAGTAAGTAAAGACAACAGTAAGTAAGAAAATTGGAGCCCATATTAAACATGACAGTAAGTAAGTCAGTTTTTGAGGATTTGACTCAGCCATCCTTTGAAGTTACTAAGGAGGTTCAGAATGCACACAAAAAATTTGGAAGATGTTTATCAATTTATGGTGCAACAAGAATCATTATTAAAGGAGAAAAAGTTATTGAATGAGATTCTAAATTCTTAGAAGTACCAAAAATAGCAAACACAGGTTCAGGACTTGCAAAAGGAATTCGAGGTAAAATCCAAACAATATGGAAATGCTATGTTCGAATTAAAGAAACAGCAAGTTGTGGAAGTGGTGAAAGTGAAGAAATCTTTACAAGAATTGGAGGACTGGACTAATAAAATGCAATAGGAAATAACTGAAGAAGTGCAAAGTCTAGCAAAAATAAATGCGGCATTAAAACTTAGGAATGAAGTGTTGAATTCCGGAAGTAAGCCACTACAAGTATTGGAGAGAAAAATTCTATAGAACGAAGAGGTAGAAATGGATGCGATTTTGATGTCTGAAATGGATATGAGTGTTATGAAGAAGAAGACGCAAAAATAGACAGAAGATTTGTGGAATGGGAGTAAGGAGAGAATGGAATTTATAATCAGATATCCTTATGAAAGTATGTAGGCTGGATTTGTTTCTACCTATGAGAATCAACTACTAGAATTCATTTAACAAAATAGGGCTATGAAGGCATAAATATTGTAGCACCTAGCAGAAATAGAGGAAAAATTGCTACAAAAAAATTTCAAGAATGATGTGCAGGTTCAGGTTCAATAGACTCTAATGTAGGAGGAAGAAGATCAAGGAGTAGTTGTGGAGGAAAGGGAGATTTAAAAGGAATCAGAGAAAGAGGATGAGAATAAAGTAGGCCCAAACATGATACAAAAGGAGAATATGAACAAGAAGTCAAGTATACTTGTGCTCAATCAAGGATTTGTGGATTCGAGTCAGATTTTTACAAAATCATCCACGGGGCAATGTGGGGAGTTAAGGGGAGAAGATTCTACAAGAAAATTAGTCTAGTCGTATATTTATTGTCTCCTAAATGGGATATCTGGTCAGTCTAATCTTTGTAGAATCCGATCTTTGATGAATTGGAATTTTAACGATTAGTTCTAGTCTACTTGTAATGATGATGTCGCATGAAGTAGGTCATTTTGTTTTGGTTTTGGTATATATATGTT
>CM035430.1:61408187-61458187 GCA_020310875.1 Ceratopteris richardii | reverse complement strand
TAAATCTTTCCAATGAACCATCACTTTTGCACTTCACTTTATATACCCATTTACATCCAATAGATTTCATATTTGGTGGTAATTTCACTAATTCCCATATACCATTCTTCTTCAATGCATTCATCTCTTCATTCATTGTTTTGCACCAATCTTCAACTTATGATGCATCATGGAAATTCTTTAGTTCATCATGCTTGATTCTCTCTATCATGTATGCATAATGAAGCTTCATAGACTTATTGTATACATTCACTCTATCCACAGGATGTCTTACTCTCATAGATCGTCTCAAAGGTGTTGCTTCATCCGATCTTCAACGTGTCTCTTTCCTTGCATATGGAGGAACATATTTCTCCTTCATATTTTTCAACATGCCAGGTGTAATTATCTCATCATCAATATCTAAATCAAACATGTACGTATCTTTTCGTTTCTCCTTTCTTCTTGCATAGTCCTTCAGATGTTCACTCCATGACATTTTAGGTGTAGTAAACTCATATGAACCATAATCTTGAATTTCTATGGTCAAAATGTCTACGATTTGTTCCTCGCTCATCATGAACATTATGCATAAAATCATCCATATCATTCTCTATCACAACCATATCTTTGGATGCATACCATGATGCATTTTCATCGAATATAACATCTCTGCTTACTATACATTATTTTGTAATAGGATTATAACATCTATATCCTTTCTTTTCTTTTGAGTATCCAACAAATATGCACTTTTTAGATTTAGCCTCAAACTTGTGTCTCAACTGACTAGGCACGTGGGCATTACAAATACTTCTGAACACTCGTAGATAGCTCACATTTGGCTTCCATAGCCTCTCATAAGGAGTGAGATCATGAACCATGCCTATTAGAGCTCTATTTATAACATGCACAGATGTATGACAAGCTTCTGCCCAAAACATATATGGCATGTTCTTTTCATTCAACGTGGCTCTAGCAACTTCTCTAGTCACACGATTTTTTCGTTCAGCAACACCATTTTGTTGTGGTGTATATCTACAAGACAATTGCCTTCTGATTCCATGATCACTAAGGTATTGATCATATTCTCTTGAGATATATTCTCCCCCCGAATCTGATCGTAGGCATTTTATATACATTCCCAACTCTTTTTTAACCATATTTTTGAATCTCATAAAGCACTTGAAAACTTCACTCTT
The DNA here is from genome assembly GCA_020310875.1 of Ceratopteris richardii. Lineage (NCBI taxonomy): Eukaryota > Viridiplantae > Streptophyta > Polypodiopsida > Polypodiales > Pteridaceae > Ceratopteris > Ceratopteris richardii. Next base: position 61,457,006 of record CM035430.1, on the reverse strand, counting down.
ATGCTTCAAGAAATAAATCCATGTATATTGTCTATAATCTTCAATGAATATCAAAAATTATAGTGAGCCACCAACTAACTTTGTTCTAACATGTCCAACCACATCACTATGGATTAGCTCTAGAGGTCTCCTTCTATGCATTTCTCTTTTTGGAAACTTCATACGTTGATGTTTTCCAAATGTGCATGCTTCAGATATCCTTTCAAAGTTTAAATGACCAAATCTTGGTAGTCCACACACTAACATTTGTTTCTCCATAGATTTCAACTTCCTTAAATTGATATGACCAATTCGTTTATACCATAATTCAGCTACATCTGAGTATTCACTATTCTTGGCATACATATTCTCATAAAGGGGTGTACCCATGTCAAACTTGAACAATCTACCCATCGTTTTTCCATGACCAAGCAATTTTCCTCTTTTTCCATACTTAAAATCATTTATGAAATAGCCATGTTTACTGAAAATAACTTCCATGTCTTGATCCGCAAGTTGACCAACCAAAACTAAATTCTTTGTAATGCTAGGTACATGTAAGACATCACTTAGTGTGTTTCAAACACCATTTCTTTGTACTAACGATACATTCCCAACATCGTTAATCACGTGTAAGGTATCATCACTAGTTGCCACATAGTCTTTAGTCTTCAAAGCCTCTTTTGACTCAAACTAGTTTTCTATGCTCATCATGTGATTTGTGCACCAGAGTCTATGTACTAGTTCATATCGTTTACAGGCTTTGACATACTATTCAACACATGCTCCATCGCAAACATATTATCTGATCTGCCATAGTCTCTATATGAACTTTCAGCAGAGAAGTTTCCATATGCTGCATAATGGCTTCTACCTGTTCCTCTTTGACTATTCTATTTGTAATAACAATCATTCTCAAAATGCTTATACTTGCCACAATGGTAACAGTTCCCAGGTGCCTGTGATCTTCCTCTACCTCTTGAGTTTGATCTTCCTCTATCTCTTGGCATATCCATTGTGTTTGCATTTCTTGGAAAATAACGTCCATGACTAGAACCTCTTTCTTTATGCTAAAAGAATGCATGATCTCTTGAATTGCCACTTCCCGATGCATTCAAACCAAGTCTTACTTCTTCTCTCATGCAAAGAGCTACTAGCTCATCAAAATCTGGCATAATGCCTCTCACTAAGATAGAAGTATCTAAGCTCTTATACTGTGGTCCTACACCATTTAGCATAACTGATACCATATCATCATCTTTAACCTTGCAGTTTATGGAAGCTAAATCATCAACGATCTTTCTAATTTCAGCCAATAATCCATTATGGACCTATTTCAATGCCATATGCTATGCAACGTTTGCTTTAAGTGAATTTTTCTAGCTTCCATTGACGTACCATATACAAATCCAATAAAGAACCTTTCTAGATTTTTCTATCCATGTTTTATATTTGTCTTGCTCTTTTGCATTCAGGTTCTCTCGCAACTCAGGACACTCGTCCTCTCCATTTACTAATCCCCATAATCCTTTTTTCATCAAGAAATTTTCCATCCTATACGATCATATGTGGTAATTTTCTTTATTCAACTTATCTCCAACTATTTGCGAAATGTTATCACCCATCCTTGCAATTTAAGCACTTCTCTATACAATGGCAATCTTATGGCGAGACCTAGAAAACATTCGACAGCATTTCGACTGTATTTCTAAATATATGCACCCGAATCTGAATGTTCACAAGTAATCTCAATGGTTTCCTCTTGCTCTAGCACTCCCTGCATCTCTATGCACTTATATGCTCAATTTTTAGCTCTCTGAAAGAAATTCGGTAGAGTCTCCTTTGTCCAAAGTGTATATGAGCCAAATCGACTATAGCAAATCCACTCCAAAACCCAAACTCTCGGTAAAAGCATCAATAACAACACATAACATAAGAAAAATATACTCTGATGGGAGGCCTCAAAATCATACATTCATCTTGTTAAAATGCGCTAGTGTTAAACGTGCGTTTCACATCACAGGCACTTTAATCTCTTTATCGGGTTCTTGGGAGTGGTAGGGGTCTGATAAATCAGAGGCCCTGTATCTTAATTTTTCCAATTAACATACTCAATTAAGCAGTACGTTAATATTTCCGTATCGCCTTCTTTATATAGTTTCACTATTCATACTCGTTTATACCTTTCACAGTACGTAGCATAGAAATTATTGATTATCGTCACACAGACGTATATCGACAACAGAACCTTACTGTGTTAATCACAAGTTAATGTAATTAAGCAAAGGTAAGAACGACAATACTTAGACTTCACGAATACTTCACTACGACAACTCCACAGAGCGCAGTCGCCCAGACAGACAGTCTGGCGATACTGTTTGTCGTTGCCAGAGCGTCACCGCAATGTCTTTTCATTGATCGATAAACAGATACATCACTTCGCAACGACCTTTCGGTTCGTGCAGTATAGGAAAAATGTGAACTTATTATATGCCAATCGGGCGGCTTACACTGGCAGGCAGGGTGGACTTGAACCCGCAATGGAAACAAAATTATAGGGCTCATCTACTATGCCTTGTATATACATGGTGCGAGTTAATTTAAAAGTTTTGGAAATCTTCTCCTTCAAAGAATCCAGCATTAGTTTTAAGGTTGCTGGTTTCACTAACTGAGCTTCATTGCAAAGAGAGCTTGCGGCAATCACTTGACTCATTAAGATGTCAGCTTGTGTCTACAAAAATGCCTCTTCCAGGTAGAAATCATTTGCTAGGGCTACGTCGCGACTCAATTTCAAATCTTTGATCTATTTATCGACTCTGGAAAGTCTATCAGCTTGGCCACATAATTTCTTTTCTCTTCTCTCCAGTTCCTGAGCTTGATATTGAATGGTCTCATAGTAGGCATCTCTTTCCTTTTGAATCCCTGCTGCCTCCTTCTGAAGTTGACTGATTAAGATCATCTGGGATTTGAGAGCAGAATTTGCCTCAAACAGATTGGCATTTGCGTTCTGGAGTTCTACATTAGTCTATTTGCTAAATTCGCCATCTCCTGGCCTCTCTGCACGACTTCATCAAGATGTACTCGCGTTTCTTCCAATAAATTCCCAAGTGCCACACGAGCATCTTCTTTATCCTGTACTTACTGTTTTAACTATATAATCTCCGCATCACAAGCACTTAATAAATCATCTTTGGCATTTAACTCAGCTAGCGTAGCATCTCGTTGTGCAATCAAAGAGTCCTGTCCAGCAATTCTAGCTTGAAGCTGTTGAATCTGTAAATGCAAAGCATGGTTTTCAGCTTTCACTGCATCTACTTCCTCTTGCAATGGAGTAATATCTGCTTCTAAGACATCGACTTTATGTTGTAAGTCTTGACGGATAGTATCGGTTGCCATCTTCAATTGTATTGGGAGTTGCTGCCAAAATTGAATCAACATACGACCCATTGATTCTAACTCAGTAAATATGGGGACCAGAAGAGGAAAAGGAGGAAGTGGCTGGGATGAAGAGGCTGAGACTAAATGAGGGGAAGACGGTGCAGAATAGGTGGGAGAAGAAGGTGAGGTATCGGGTTCTTCAGGAATAATCGATTGAACAGGTACAATGGGCTTGACCGGAGGCATTGGTGGAGGAGTGGGTATAAGAGTGTTGGGCACCAACACTATTCCGGTAATCTGCTGCATAGTCGCTTCAGGTCTGGCAATGACAGAATCGACCAAAGCGATCACTTCATCGAGAATTTCCGCAACAATAATGTGCACATCTTCTTGGGACTGTTGCTGAGAATTTCCCCAAGAAGAGCTTTCTTCAGTATCAGTGGTGGAAACACTTTGGTCTTGTTGCTGAATTGGGGAAGACTGAGCGGACCAATCAAGGTGGATCCAAGTTGCGGTGTCGTGGAAGACCTCTTCCTCATGTCCGGCGGTGGAGCCTTGTACTTGACTCTCAGAGGGGCTTATTCGACTGCGTTTCTGGTGGAGAAGTTGGAAGAGATCTTCATCATCATTGTCTGTGTCTTCGAGCACTTGGGCAGATTCTTCATGGAACAAAATTGGAGCTTTTGGCGGGGGTTGCGCGGCTTGAATGGCTGGGGAAAAAAAGGTAAGAATATGTGGTAGACGCGAATGCGGAAGATCTCCCTTGTTAACGTGCTTAATAACCGTAACACATTCACGGTGAATGCGTCGAAAATAGAACGAGGCAAAATTAACAGGCTCACGAGAAGCCATGTCAATCATCCAATAAAATGGGCGTGAAATCCCGTAAGTATGTTTCTGCAAATTAAGTATAGCAAATAAAAATTGTAAGGCGGTTGTATCGCGGCATTTCCCTCCCTATCTCTTTTCTCTCTCTTCTCTCTCTCTCTTTTCCCCCACCACCCCCCCGGCCCCCACCGTCACCTCGACCTCCTCCAACCCCACCGTCTCCTCCTCTTTCCTCCACCACCCCCGCGGCCCCCACCATCACCACGACCCCCTCCAACTCCACTGTCCCCTCCTTTTCCCGGACCACCCCCGCAGCCCCCACCATCACCACGACCCCCTCCAACTCCATCGTCCCCTCCTTTTCCCACACCACCCCACGGCCCTCCACCACTCCACACCACCCCACGGCCCTCCACCACTCCACACCACTCCATGACCCCCCACACAACTCCACACCACCCCACAGCCCTCCACCACTCCACACCACTCCACAACCCTCCGCCACTCCACACCACCCCACAGCCCTCCACCACTCCACACCACCCCACGGCCCTCCACCACTCCACACCACCCCACGGCCCTCCACCACTCCACCCCACCCCACGGCCCTCCACCACTCCACACCACCCCACGGCCCTCCACCACTCCACACCATCCCACACCCCTCCACCACTCCACACCACCCCACAGCCCTCCACCACTCCACACCACCCCACGGCCGTCCACCACTCCACACCATCCCACAGCCCTCCACCACTCCACACCACCCCACAGCCCTCCACCACTCCACACCACCCCACCGCCCTCCACCACTCCACACCACCCCACGGCCCTCCACCACTCCACACCACCCCACAGCCCTCCACCACTCCAGGACCCCACACACAACTCCACAATGCCACAGCCCTCCACCACTCCACACCACCCCACAGCCCTCCACCACTCCACGGCCCTCCACCACTCCACACCACCCCACAGCCCTCCACCACTCCACGACCCCCGACACAACTCCACACCACCCCACAGCCCTCCACCACTCCACACCACCCCACAGCCCTCCACCACTCCACACCACCCCACGGCCCTCCACCACTCCACACCACCCCACAGCCCTCCACCACTCCACACCACCCCACAGCCCTCCACCACTCTACACCACCCCACAGCCCTCCACCACTCTACACCACCCCACGGCCCTCCACCACTCCACACCACCCCACGGCCCTCCACCATTCCACACCACCCCATGGCCCTCCACCACTCCACACCACTCCACGACCCCCCAAACAACTCCACACCACCCCACAGCCCTCCACCACTCCACGACCCCCCACACAACTCCACACCACCCCACAGCCCTCCACCACTCCACACCATCCCACAGCCCTCCACCACTCCACGACCCCCCACACAACTCCACACCACCCCACGGCCCTCCACCACTCTACACCACCCCACGGCCCTCCACCACTCCACACCACTCCACGACCCCCCACAGAATTCCACACCAGCCCACGGCCCTCCACCACTCCACACCACTCCACAGCCCCCCACACAACTCCACAACCGCACAGCCCTCCACCACTCCACACCACCCCACAGCCCTCCACCACTCCACACCACCCCACAGCCCTCCACCACTCCACACCACTTCACGGCCCTCCACCACTCCACACCACCCCACGGCCCTCCACCACTCCACACCACCCCACGGCCCTCCACCACTCCACACCACTCCACGACCCCCCACAGAACTCCACACCACCCCACGGCCCTCCACCACTCCACACCACCCCACAGCCCTCCACCACTCCACACCACCCCACGGCCCTCCACCACTTCACACCACCCCACAGCCCTCCAGCACTCCACGACCCCCCACAGAACTCCACACCACCCCACGACCCTCCACCACTCCACACCACCCCACGGCCCTCCACCACTCCACACCACCCCATGGCCCTCCACCACTCCACACCACTCCACGACCCCCCACACAACTCCACAACCCCACAACCCTCCACCACTCCACACCACCCCACAGCCCTCCACCACTCCACACCACCCCACGGCCCTCCACCACTCCACACCACCCCACAGCCCTCCACCACTCCACGACCCCCCAGAGAACTCCACACCACCCCACGGCCCTCCACCACTCCACACCACCCCACAGCCCTCCACCACTCCACACCACCCCACAGCCCTCCACCACTCCACACCACTCCACGACCCCCCAAACAACTCCACACCACCCCACAGCCCTCCACCACTCCACACCACCCCACAACCCCACACCACTCCACACCACCCCACGGCCCTCCACCACTCCACACCATCCCACAGCCCTCCACCACTCCACACCACCCCACAGCCCTCCACCACTCCACACCACCCCACGGCCCTCCACCACTCCACACCACTCCACGACCCCCAAACAACTCCACAGCACCCCACAGCCCTCCACCACTCCACACCACCCCACAGCCCTCCACCACTCCACACCACCCCACGGCCCTCCACCACTCCACACCACCCCATAGCCCTCCACCACTCCACACCACCCCACGGCCCTCCACCACTCCACACCACCCCACGGCCCTACAAAAATTAGGTGAAAGATGTGCTCCTCAGGGTCATTCAAACATCACGGGCGGCACAAAATGAGGATCTCAGCTTGCATTCAAAAGTGACAGTAAAGGTGTAAGTGGTAAAAGTAAACGTGGAGAAATGAGTGTTGCCACGAACCATTCATGACGACTGCCTATTTTTGAGGATCCAATTCAAGACTGGTGGCATATTTGATTTACCCCTCCAATCTTGGGCAATCAATCGGCGCATGATCAGTGGACGTGAGGAATCGGCAAGGCCCTCTTGGCCTATTGGAGTCTATAAAAACAATGGATTTATGCTCATTTGGGGGTACAATTTTAGAGATACATTGGTTCAGCTACGCGTACGTGCACAAGACCTCTCTTGCACCTTGTGGTTTCAAGCCTATTGTAGGAGCTACTCTATAGTGTAGATACAGAGGGTAGGCTTCTCAGTGGAGGGCTATGAGCACTATAGTGTAAGAGAGTGGCTTGGATTTTTCTTTTCTGTGAGTCAGTGTTGCTGTTAAGCTCTATTCACTTGAGAAATTCTTTGCCATTTGTATTGTTCTGGGTTAATCTGCATATAATTGGCCCCTTAAGCTGATGGGAAGACTCTGTTGCATTGAGGTTATTTACTTTTAGGGTGGCATGTTAGCCCTAAGCTTGCACAATTGAGCATCACTCTGCCCAACCTTGTAATCATCTGATTCGAATCAAGAAGTATATGGTCTTCTGTAGTCATTTGTTGATTAATATTTCTAGAGTATGTACAATTCTTCTGTATGCTCACAGAAATGTAAAAGGGTATATTTCCCTAAAGAGAACCCCCTTGAGTAGGCGATGTACTGGATGTGTTTAACCTTTATTCTCTACTTTTGATAAAAGTGGATACCCCAGTACCTCCTCTACAGTTTGGCACGTATGGTGGGACCTTTGCATTTCTGTGAGAGGTATTTTTGCCCTATTACATTTGCAAGTAGGTACATGACCCATACACAGGCAGATAAGGAGTCTCTTCGTGTTCAGAGGAGCCTTTACAAGTTAGCCATAACCAGGACTAGTGAGTCTACCTCCCCTCTGCCCTCCCTAAATTTATCAATTGATTTGGGTGCGACACCATTGTCGAAAGAGGGGTATAGGAGAACTCTAGACTTCTCCTCAGATACGTCCGAAGAAACACCAGTACAAATGGAGGATCTCTCTCATTTACTCTCTAGATTAAATATCAAATTCCCTACCTTCAAGGGACAAGCCTATGAGGATGCGGATGATCATGTGAGAAGATTCATCTCTTTATGCCGTGGACGAGGTTTGCAAAATAGAGAGGATGCAATGCTGGCACTCTTTCCATCCACATTGGAGGGTCTTGCAGATAAATGGTATAGTCAATATGCAGATGGCCATTTCACTACATGGGAGGCTTTGAAGGCGGCGTTCTCACAGACATTCCGACCAAGTGATTCCTCGGAAAGAGCTCTAGATCAGCTACAGGATTTGAAGCTAAGACCAGGTGAATCCTTTCATGAACTTCACACTAGAACAAAAGCACTTGTTGCACGTCTGCCACATGCTCCAGGTGACTTTTTGGTTAAAAAGTGGATAGAGAAGGCTCTGCCCAGGTCATCTCAGCAGAAGCTTTGTGAGTCTCTTAGATTGGATGCCACCCTCAATGATTTTGTTGCAGCGGCATCACGCATTGAAGAAGCAAGGCAACATTTTGAAGGGGATACACAACCTAAGTATGCTGCAGACCTGGATCCTATTGAGCAACTAAGGAGGGAACTGGAGGCATTAAAAATGCAACAAAATCAACAAGAAGAGAAGGTCTTGCCACCACTGCGACGCACGGATGATGAAGTAGCCCAACTTCGCCGTGAGTTAGAAGATTTGAAGACCACACAAGATATAAGGAGACAAATTTGGTGCACGATCTGTAACAACAATGGACATTCCAATGCTAATTGCCCTAACAAGGTAAGCTGTCAATTTTGTGGAAAGGATGGTCATGAAGTTAGAGATTGCTACTACCTCAAGGGTACACAGCAAAGAAGTAACCCTCAAACTTTGGATTCATACTATGCTAGTACTTCAAATATATCTAATAGAGAGGAGAATCGGCCTGCAAAGCCTACTTATAATAGACCTTTGATGTGCTATCGTTGTGGTGAGTACGGCCACATGCAAAACAGGTGTTCTCTTCCAGAAGATGCACCTCCTTGTCAACATTGTCCAGAGGCCAAGGATCATTATACCAAAGATTGCCCAAGAGGTCGTCCTGCTCCAATTCACATGATTGCAGTCTCTCCACATGAAGAAGGAAAAACCACTCAGACTTATGCTGTTTCATCCTCTGCAATGCCCATGATGACTAGAGCTAGGCAAGCAGCTGCAACCCAGAGAGATGAACAACAAGGATTTCAGGATAAAGAGGAAGAAAAGGAGTCTGGATGGAAGGACCAAGCACAAATTGAAGGAGCTTATAATAAGATGACTACTTCTCTAAAGGGCCAACCAACTGCAAGAAAACACTCAGAAGGTAAACATTGAACAGATCTTGAAAGGTATTCATCACAAGGTTAGTCTATATGAACTTATAAGGATGGATTCAAAAATAAGAAGTGACTTACTGAAGATTATACACTCTGCTCACTTGGTCCAATCACCTAGTATAGATGGTTTCATGGTTGATTTTCCCCCTGCACCCTTAGCAGACTACCAAAGCTCAAGATTATCTGTTTGTATAAAGGATGAAGCTCTCATAGGTGTGATCATAGATGGAGGCTCTGGTATCCATTTAATGCCAGATTTTACAATGAAGAAGCTGAAATTGAACCCCACCAAGTTGGCACCATTCACAGTTATATTGGCAGATCAACATCGGGTTGCGCCATTGGGCATTATTGAGAAGGTACTGATGGTAGTAAAGGGCTGCCATTTTGTTCTAGATTTTGTTGTTATTGCACTTCCACAGGAGACTTCTTACCCTCTACTCCTAGGGAGACCTTGGCTGAGACAAGCAAAAGCTTTGCAAGATTGGGGAAAAAATAAACTATGGATTTCAACAAATACCAATAGCCAACTGCAACTACATTTGGAAGAAGGATTCGACTCAGGAAAAACTACTGGATATACTGTGGACAACACAGGTAATGCCCTCTCTACCCCAAGAAGAGGATACATTGTTAAATTGGATGATGGGAAGTGCAGAGTGTTGCATAGTGGAGATTAATGAAATTGAGGAAGAAGTTGCAGATAAGGTAATTACAGGAAAGGGCAATGAAGACCACAAGGTGTTGGAGAATGAGCAATTGCAGGAAAGCACAAGCCTTGAGGAAGCAACCCAGATAAAAGTATCAGAGGTAGAATATTTTGAACCTAAGGGTAGAGAAGATCTTCCTTTCTTAGATATACCTCAAGGATGGATGGAAGAACATGTTGAAGAATATAAATTAAACTCCACTCCTGCATATAGTGGAGATGATTTATCAAACAAGGCCAGTCCTGAAACATTGGTTCAAGAAGTAAATTTAGGGGATGAAGAGAACCCTCAAGTAGTCCATTTGGCATCCTGGTTGTGGCATTATCCTAATTTACTACAGAAGGTAACTTCTTTGCTCTTTACTTACAAAAGTGTCTTCGCATGGTCCTACAAAGATCTAACAGGAATACCAGAAGAGCTTGGATTACATCAGATACCCTTGGTTGAGGGAGCTGCACCTGTAAGAAGTAGGCCATATCGACTCAATCCGAAGTATCCAGAGGCGGTAAAAGCAGAGATTACAAAACTAGAAGAAGCAGGTATAATTGTGCCAGTAGAACATTCCAGGTGGCTTTCTTCTATGGTTATTGTGCCGAAGAAAAATAGTGGAAAAATAAGGGTATGTGTTGATTTCCGTGCTTTGAATAAAGTGACTATTCAAGATGGATTTCCTCAGCCCTTCACAGAGCAAGTACTTGAATGGTTTCTTGGATGGTTTTAGTGGCTACAATCAGATAGTGATCCATCCTGATGATAGGGACAAAACAGCCTTTGTCACTCCCTGGGGCACTTATGTCTATACTCGAATGGCTTTTGGTTTGAAGAATGCACCGGCTTCATTTAATAGAATGATGTATCTGATATTGGGCAAATGGTTAACAACCTTTCTACGCATTTTCATGGATGACTTTTCAGTATTTTCAGGTACAGATAGAAGGGCAGCAGTTCAAGATTTCCATGACCATTTGGAAAATCTGAAAGAAATTTTTGAGCAATGTCTCAAAACAGGTTTGAAATTGAATCCTGATAAATGTCACTTTTTGGTCACTAAGGGCACTCTTCTTGGTCACATAGTATCTGCTGAAGGCATAACTGTTGACCCTGCAAAGGTTACAACTATTCTTTCCATGCCAATTCCACAAAGCCCAAAGGAAGTGCAAAGTTTCTTGGGCCATGCAGGGTATCACAGAAGATTCATTAGGATGTATTCGGAAATTGCTAAGCCCTTGTCAAGGCTTACCAGCAAAAAGATCCCTTTCTCATGGAGTGCTGAAGCTGACAAAGCATTTTGTGAACTAAAGTTGAGGCTATGTACTGCTCCACTTTTAAGTGTTCCTAATTGGTCATTGGAATTTCATGTGCATACAGATGCTAGTCTTCATGCTGTTGGTGCAGTTCTAGCTCAACCATCATCTCACAAAGTGGATAGAGCTATCTCTTATGCAAGCAGACTACTCAACCAAGCTGAAAGAAATTACAGTACAACGGAAAGAGAAGGTTAGGCTATCGTATTTGCTCTTTAGAAGTTCCGACATTATCTCCTTGGTGTACATTTCATTGTTATTTCTGATCATCAGCCCTTGAAGTATTTGATAAACAAGCCTAGAGTAGCTGGAAGGATTTGGAGATGGTTACTCCTATTTCAAGAATTTAATTTTGATATTCATATTAAGCCAAGAAAAGAGCACTACATGGCAGATCAAGTGTCCAGGACGACAATGAGCAAAAAGGCAACAGGTATTAATGATGAATTGGTGGATAGCAATCTTTTTCTAGTAGCAATCCAGACTGGTTGGTATGATGAAATTCTCCATGTTCTGACTACTAGAAAGATCCCAGAACACTTGACACCTGTAGAAAAGAGAAGATTGCTCCTGAAAACCAAAGCATATTCTCTTATAAATGGAAATTTATATAAATACTGTCAAGATGATATATTGAGAAGGTGTGTCTATCCAGAGGAGATAAATCTTCTGCTAGAGGCTGCACACAATGAAGGACATCTAAAGGGGGAAGAATTGGCTCATAGAATCATCCACAAAGGTTTATGGTGGCCTCATATTTTCAAGGATGCAATCAAGTTTTTTAAAGAATGCCACATCTTCCAGAGGTGTGCTCCCGCGCCAACCAGATTGAATTTCCAACCATTGGTCATATCTACAGGATGGCTCCCATTTGAACGATGGGGTCTTGATTTCATAGGACCAATTAGTCCAACTGGTCAACCTGGAGGAAAAAAGTATATTTTGATGGCCACATGCTATGCCACTAAATGGATAGAGGCTAAAGCTACTGTGGATTGCACGGCTTTAACAGTGGCTAAATTTGTGTATAAACGTATTTTCTCAAGATTTGGTTGCCCATTGGAAATAACTAGTGATAGGGGCACACATTTTGTAAATCAATTACTCTAGTTTATATTTGACAGGTACAAAATCTTCCATAAAAAATCTTGTGCCTACTACCCAAGGGCAAATGGCCAAGCAGAAAGCTCCAATAAGATTTTGATTGGATTGCTTCGCAAATTATCTTTCGATCATCAAAGCTCCTGGCCACTAGCACTGATAGGTGCAATGTGGGCTTTCAGAACCACGAAAAGGTTAACTACAGGCGAGACTCCATTTCGGTTAGTATATGGGAAAGAGGCATTGGCACCATTCGAGTTCATTATCAAAAGGAAATAGAAATCAAAACCATTGGAATTGAACCCCCCATTCAGAGATTGGTGGCATTAGAAGAATACAGAGAAGGAGCAATGCAAAAACTTCAGGTAACACAAGAAGAGCACAAAAGACTGCATGACAGGTATCTGAGGTCCAATGAAGTACAGGAAGGATCCATGGTTTTAGTGCATCAGGTCCCAGCAATTCCAACAAAACTGGCACCCAAATGGATAGGACCTTACACGGTGATAAAGGTATTACCTCATGGAGCAGTACATCTGGAGGATTTGCAGGGTAAGAGGATACCCCTGGTCAATATTTCTAGGGTGAAGAAGTACCTGAATTAAGGTAAATTGGAAGCATATCATTCACCGTACCTACTATATTTCATTTGGTGATTGCACTTATTATGAAAAAAAAAAGTATGAAAAAAAAAGGTTTTTTAAAAAAAAAAGGTGAAAAAAAAGGTAAAAAAAAAATAAAATAAAAAAATAAATAAATAACTTCACTATCTTGTTTTCGGCTTCGGGAATTGCACCGGGACGGTGCAAAGACTTGATGTGGGGGTCTGTATCGCGGCATTTCCCTCCCTATCTCTTTTCTCTCTCTTCTCTCACTCTCTTTTCCCCCACCACCCCCCCGGCCCCCACCGTCACCTCGACCCCCTCCAACCCCACCGTCCCCTCCTCTTTCCTCCACCACCCCCGCGGCCCCCACCATCACCACGACCCCCTCCAACTCCACTGTCCCCTCCTTTTCCCCCACCCCCCCCGCTGTCGCGAAGGAGGTCCTGGCGGGAAGCCGGCGCGTGGGGTTGGATCAGGCCCCGCTCTGGTGCGCCGTTCCCGCTGTCCTGCGAGCGGCGTCTGCGCGCTGGGCGCCTCGCCTGTGCTCTCCGGAGCGTGCGCGATCCTCGTACGTGTGGGTCCCTTGCCCCTCGGAAGTGTCGAGACGTGGGACCGTGGGCGTCGGAAAGAGACGATCGGATACCGCAGTGAAACACGTGATGCAGATGAAGCTCGAAGATACAATCGAAAACGGAACTGAAGCCTCCAATAAAATGAATGATACAAAACAGGCCGCTACAGTGCAGACCGATGGTACAATAAAACCGCTACAATGCGGTGCGATGATACAATATGAAAGCCGCCGCTATAGTGCGGGCCGGCTAGTGTAAACTCTAGATCCCTCGCTACAGTGCGAGAAATCGCTTACGGGATTCCGCTTCGATCTTCACGGTCCAAGCTTTTCTTCCAGGTCTTTACTTGGGTCCGCTCTTTACTTCAAGTATCCTCAACAGTAGCCTCCCTTCTCTTTACTTCAAATAATCAGAAACCGCAATAAACCTGCATGAACCTGGAGGAGACGATCCACAAGGGCAATCTGGAGGAGACGATCCACAAGGGCAATCCACAGGATGGGGTACTCTTTTCTTCAATCTTCAATTACTTGATATACTTCATAAACCTGGAAGTGAAGATTCACCAAGAAGTTCGACGGGGAGTCAATTATTCATACCATGTTAGCTCTTGAATTGTGATATAAATTAAATGTGATATGAACAAGTTCAAAAGAGGTAATGTGATTCCTTCTTGTACTTATGTATCAAGGTATATTAAACTTTTTCGTTATGTCGCTTGAAGGCAAATATTTTAAACATAAACCTATATAAAGAGCGAAAGCGAACATATTTTAACTTAACCAATTGCTTTTGTAATTAATGTATTTCCTTTTGGGCGCACATTCACTATGAGAATATGAGAATACATTTTGTAGGATTGAATATTGCTCTTAAAGCACACTTATCTCTCTGGAGGTTTTAAGTGTATTGGCTAATCAGAACGTTATTCTCTTATAAGCGATTACAGAAACATGTTAGTGGCATAATTTTTCATACAGAGCAGATGGTTAAGATACTTTCTGAACCCGTTGTCTTGTATAGCTTCTGTTTAACCTTAAATTTACTAGAAGAGATCAGCCAATACTTGAAGAGATATGTCTGTCATGCAAACAGCAGTCGATGCTTCATTCCCTCTTTTTGTTACCATAGTCAGAAGCACAAAAACAACTAAGTGGATTTTGATAGGATTCATGATTTGCACGAAGTCACCAAACAACCGTATTAACACAAAATCATTATCAGTAACACATATATTGAGTATAGCAAATATGCTGAATAATATCAAGCCTTCCGTCGTATTTCGAGGTATGTGTTCACGTACATGAACCTGCTTATATCGCAATTCTTCCCTTCACCGACTCTTGATTCCCTTACCGCCTCTCGCTCTCTCTCACTCACAGTCACGTAGCCAAATCTGCCTCATCTCTCTCTCTCTCTCTCTCTCTCTCTCTCTCTCTCTCTACAAACATGAGTTTTCTGTAGCGCTGTTCAGTGGCCTTTCTCTCTCCGAATTTTCTTGCGTGCGTCCTTGACTATACACCTTCGAGAAACTTTCTCGCGCATCAATGGCAGGTCACGCAGCCGGCTAAGGTCTCTCTCTCTGCATATCTCCATAATCCTGCGAATTCATCTACGCACGGCTGTCTCTCTCTCTCTCTCACTCTAGTTGTTGCCGTACAAGAGATGGCTACGACATCTCCCATCTACGTGCTTCTCTCTCTCTCTACTGCGCTTCATCCGTTTCTGTCACCGAACTACTCTCTCCTGTAGAAATCTACCATATTTCTTCAAGGACTACCACCGCCAAATCATCTCCGTCAGTTACAAGTTTCTCTCTGCGTGCACAGCATCGACGACTCTGTGATTTCTCTCTCTGCGCAGAGCATCGACATGACCTTTCTCCCTCTCTCTGAATCTTATCATCTCCATCTCTGCAGCAAAGTAACCCCTCTCTCTCTCTCTGTCGGTGTGCTGCCAGAAAAGCCCCATCTCTCTTCTCCACGTGGCTCCACAGCGCCTCTCAATGTCAACACCTGCGTTGGCCCATTCTAATCTCTCTCTAATATCAGTCAGTGGACGACTACCTCAATCATCGCACAGCCACCATCTGTTATCTGTCTCTGTGTGTCGCCAAAAGTCCATCTCTCTCTATCTCTCTCACGTCCGAAGATTTCTACGTCCGCAATAGCCTATGACGGTTCTCTCTCTCTTCCAGATTCCTCTGTCCCGGAAAGCCAGAATTTTCCATCGACTCCATCTCTGTCTGCGCGACTCTTTCTCTCCCTCTTCTCTCTGCAGGTCTCCACGCACAACTCCAGACGTTCTGCCACCTCGCGCACAAAGCGCTGTTGATTGGCGCTCTCTCTCTCAGTCGCCATCTGCGATCGCCTTCATTTAACTCTCTCCTCAAATTCTGTAGCACGCCGACAGTTTCTTTGCCAACACTTCTCTACTGTGAGCGACACCCTCGACAATAGCCAGGGTTGCGATTCGCGAATCTCTCTCCCTCCTTATCTCTGTCCATCAGACAGCTAACTATCTCTCTCCCTCCTTATCTCTGTCCGTCAGACAGCTAACTATCTCTCTCTATGTGTTAACACAGCGCCGCCTCCAAATACTCTAAGCTCCGTATCTTTCTGCTAACGCCGCCAAAGACTCCATCGGAATCTCTCTCTTTTTCTCTCTCTCATGTGCCTAAGAGCTCCATAGCCTCTCCCTCTCTCAGCATGGTAATGAACAGTGTAAGCAAGAATATGAAAGACTAGACAAAGAGCATACCTGGAAGTGAAGATTCACCAAGAAGTTCGACGGGGAAAAATAAAAGATGTCTAGACACCTATTTATAGGTTTCCCCATCTCTTAGACTTCTCTAGAATTTGACTTTGAGGATTGCAGGCCCGTTTCCACACCAGTTGAGACAGGATTTAGGTTCTTAGTTGAGGATTCCAGTGATGCATTTGATATTTCTCTTTATCAGCAAGCTGTGGGATGTCTTATATATGCATGCAACACAAGGCCGGATATACAGTATGCACTTTCCGAGTTGAGTCGATTCATGCATAGCCCTGGCACTAAGCATTGGCAAGTGGTGAAACGTGTGTTTAGATATCTTCGAGGCACTTTGAGCTTAGGTCTCTTTTATGGCAGAGATGTTCAGCCATGCTTGCATGCTTTTGCAGATAGTGATTGGGCTGGTTGTTATGATACTCACGTGTCCACTAGTGGTAATTGCTTTTTCCTTGGAGAATCATGCATATCTTGGTTGAGTAAGAAGCAACCTACAGTGGCGACATCGAGTTGTGAAGCTGAGTACAGGGCAGTTTTCACAGCGATAGTGGAGTGTATATGGCTGAGACACCTATTGATGGATCTTTGCATGGAGATTGATGCTGCTACGTATATTCTCACTGATAGTCAGAGTGTTTTGGCTCTTGCACAAAACCCAGTGTTTCATGCATGGACCAAACATATTGAGGTGCATTATCACTATGTGAGAGAGTGCCTTCATGCAGAAGATATTGATTTGGTATATATGCCTACACAAGATAATGTGGCAGACATATTCACCAAAGCTCTTCCACGAGAAAAGTTTGAAGCTTTTCGCAAAGCTTTAGGCTTGTTACCTTGTGGGGGCTGATCTGTCACTCCCTGTATGTGTTCACATCATTCGCTCCAAGGGGGTTGTTACACTTATGTGTTCCTCGAGTAGCTTTGATGTGAACCTTTTCCCTATACATGGGCACTTTTTACTCTAGTGGTGGCTAGAGGTTTTTTCCCGATGTTACCACATACTTGATACTCTCATATGTGGTGGTACTTTGTACTTAGGGATATTATTCAGCTCTTACTTCAGTTTAGTTCATCGATCAATAGTGAGAGCTATTCTAGCCATCGTCTTCTCCATGTGTCTTGCTGCGTTTGTGCTCGTTATGTGTACTTCTTGTGTGTCTCTCGCACTTCTACACACACCCAACATATGTGTATGTGCATGTGCATGTGTATGTGTATGTGTATGTGTATGTGTATGTGTATGTGTATGTGTATGTGTATGTGTATGTGTATGTGTATGTGTGTGTATGTGTATGTGAATGCGTATGTGTATGTATATGTGTGTGTATATGTGTATGTGTATGTGTATGTGCATGTGCATGTGCATGTGCATGTGTATGTGTATGTGTATGTGTATGTGTATGTGTATGTGCATGTGCATGTGTATGTGTATGTGTATGTGTATGTGTATGTGTATTTCTATGTGTATGTGTATGTGTCTATGTATGTGTATGTGTATGTGTATGTGTATGTGCATGTGCATGTGCATGTGTATGTGTATGTGTATGTGTATGTGTATGTGTATGTGTATGTGTATGTGCATGTGCATGTGCATGTGCATGTGTATGTGTATGTGTATGTGTATGTGCATGTGTATGTGTATGTGTATGTGTATGTGTATGTGCATGCATATGTGTCTGTGTATGTGTATGTGCATGTGCATGTGCATGTGTATGTGTATGTGTATGCATATGTGTCTGTGTATGTGTATGTGTATGTGTATGTGTATCTTGTTCTTCTTTCTTCCTTTCCTCTACATTTCTCTCTTTACAACAAAAATAGAAAACATATATATGCCACAACCAAAACACAATGAGCTACTTCATGCCACATCATCGTTATAACTAGACTATAACTAATCCCTAAAATTCCAATTCATCAAAGATCGGATACCACAAAGATTGGAATGACCAAATATCCGATTTAGTAGTTAATAAATATCCGACTAGACTACTTTTCTTGCAGAATCTTCTCCCCTTAACACCAGACACTACCGGTGGATGATTTTGCGAAAATCTAAAACGAATCCACAAATCCTTGATTGAGCATAACTAAACTCGACTCCCTGTTCAGATTCTCCTCTTCTATCATGTTTGGGACTACTTTAATCTTGTCCTCTTTCTTTGCTTCCTTTTGAATCTCCCTTTGCTCCACAAGTACTCCTTGATCTTCTTCCTCCTACATTACAGTCTACATGAACCTGCACATCATTCTTGAAATTCTGCTATAGCAATTTTTCCTTTAAATCTGCTAGGTGTTCTATTATTCCTACCTTCACTGTCCTATTTTGTTCAATAACTTCCACTAGTTGACTCTCATAGGCAGAAACAAAAAAAGCCAGTATACTTTCATAAGGATATATGATTATAACTTCCATTCTCTCTCTACTCCCATTCCATAAACCTTGTGGCTGTTTTTGCATCTCCTTCTTCATAACACTCATATCCATTTCAGACATCAAAATTGCATACATGTCTACCTCTTCATTCTATAGCATTTGTCTTTCCAATACTTGTAGTGGCTTACTTCCGGAATTCAACACTTCATTCTCAAGTTGTAATGCAGCATTTATTTTTTCTAGACTTTGCATTTCTTTGGTTACTGCCTATTACATTCTATTAGTCCATTGCTGCAATCCTTGCAAAGATTTCTTCACTTTCACCACTTCCATAGCTTTGTTTCTTTAATTCAGACATAGCCTTTCCATATTGTTTGGATTTTACCTCCAATTCCTTTTGCAAGTCCTGAACTTACGTTTTCCTCTTTTTCGTACTCTTGAGAATTTAGAATCCCATTTAAGAATTTTTGCTCCTTTAATAATGCTTCTTGTTGCACCATAAATTGATAAACATCTTCCAACTTTTTTGTGTGCATTCTGAACCTCCTTACTAACTTCAAAGGATGGCTGACTCAAATCCTCAAAAACTGACTTACTTATTGTCATGTTTAATATGGGCTCCAATTTTCTTACTTGCTGTCGTCTTTACTTACTTAGTATCTTATTTAATATTGTCGTCTTGGACAATCTAAAATTTTTTCCCATCTTCATAGCCAATTCAGACTCCTCTGTTATTTTGATAGGTTTTTCATGCAATCCCATAACTTTAGGAGTCTCCATTCTTAGCTTCTTAACCACATATACTACTTCCTCAACTCCAAACCTAGCTTTCAACAGTGTCGAATATGTATCATCCTATTGATCATCAACTATAATGCAATCTTCATCCTTCTATGTGGACACAATTGACACACGCTCCTGAACGACTACACTCGGCCACATGATTTCAATGTTCTCCACCGTTTACATAAACTAAAATAATGCAGCCAGGTATGCTAATAACCGACTATTGGACTTTGTTTTTCACTTATTGAATAGGAAAATTTCACCAATCATTCTATCATATGTGCCTAGCAGACCTACTCCTCATTCTCCGCCCAACAAGGCGGAGCATAGTTCTCCTTTGACATATACTCGTATTTGAGAATAAGACACAACCGATCCAAATACCACTTCAATTGTTCTTGTATAGCATATGATACATTTTTAAGCATGTTATATTGTCTTTCTCCCTCTCAGCGCCCAAATTCTTTACGTAGAGCATCCTCTAGGCAATAGCGATAGAGGGATCTTTTAAAATAGGTAACTGAAAAACCTTAGCAATGAGCTCAGTCGATCATCGTACCTGTGATGATCTTTGCCCTTTGGTCTTCTGCACTATCTCAATTTGACTCTTTCCATAATAAATCAGGTTCCAATTATCCCATGGTAGTGTCGCAAAAGCAAATAATGTTAATTATCCCATGGTAGTGTCGCAATTATCCCTCGATCTTGACCTAGGATCCATCGACATGTTGATAAACCACTTAATGTAACCTTCGACCAGCCAGTATCGAGACGGCATGTCACCACAAAGAAAAATGCATATAAGTAATCCCCATTTCTTCGGTGATCATTACTGCTACTGGCTCGATTATCAGAATTAAACATAACTTGTAGCAAATTGGTTGTTAACCAATCCATATGAGGAGGTTTGCCTTGAAATTTCTTTATATGAAATCCATTAGTAGGTTTTTCCATTTTTGTACCAAAGACATGTGCTACCAAAAAAAGGCGCTTGTTCCAAATCTTACACAATTTGATATGGTCCCTTTTCTCTCAAAGTAAGCTTTCCTGGATGTGGTCCTAACTTAGAATTATATACCATAACCCAATCTCCAACATGAAATATTTTAAATTGAACATTCATTTTCACCCAAGCTTGTCTCTGTCTTTGGATAATTTCACTTATATTTGCAGTAACTAAACGGGCTTCCTCCAATTGTAGAAGGTACTTACTTCCATGCTTGACAAAAATTTCCAAAGACATATTTTTTGCTTACACACAAACTTGGGATAACAAACTCCATTGGGACCACAACTTCTAACACATACACTAATCTGAATGGCATCATTCCAATTGCTATGTTAAAAGTGGTTCTGAATGACCATAACCCCGAATCCAGGAGCAAATCCTAAATTTTCTTATTATCATACTTTGGCATTTAAGGATAAGTGTTCTTCACATTATAATAGCAAATAGATAGTTAGTTTCAAGAAGATGCACGATCTATGAGAATGTCTTCATTGATATATAGTTATACTTATTAGTACATGGTAGAGAGCGTTTTTGTTTAGCAGCCTTCGTAATTCCCACAGACAGTCATTAATCCGCCCAATGTCAGGCGGACCCTGCAGATAACAGAATACATAAGCGTTGATGAAGTTGAAGTTGCTCGCAGTCGTAGAGTTTGGAACTCATGGAATCCGTCAAACGAAGAGTGCAACGATGATCCCTGCCGCAAAGAGGCGTGTGTATACAAAGCTGGACGATAAAGTTCGGAACAATCTGACGGATCCTTCCTTCCTTCGTCTGACGGATTGAGAAATCGAGAGAAAAGGAATGCCATGAAGGCGACGCGTCATTGTAGAGAACAAGCTTTCTTCCTTCGTCTGACGCAATCATCGTTGATCGGTTGCAAAGCACAATCAGCGTTTTTCGACTGCAAACTCCACGACTTCGAGCAACTTCAAACATGGAAAGACGATATGGTAAGACTCAGGATTTTTTTTATTTTTTTATTTTTTTATTTTTTCTTTTTTGAGTACAAGCGAATCTCTCCGCAGATAAATTTTGCACACACAATACATTTTCATCTAATGACCGAATTTGATTCATTTTCTGTGAAGGCAGGCAAGCGGCTTCCAACCTACGATCAAAAGCTGACCAGAGCGACTTCATTCCAGGTTCCGAAATTGTATAAGACATTGATGCGTACAAAATTGTATAAGACATTGATGCGTACCAAATTTTGTCAGATGTAAATCGAGGTTCCGAAATTCCCTTCCTTCGGATATGTTCTAAGTAGACTGAATTGTGCTTCCATGCCTCCTCTAAATAACTTGAGGTTTAAAATACCCACACCGATGGTCTTTGTTTTATTTCATACATATCAAAATTGTGTGATATTTTGAATACATGAAATTGTATAAGACATTAATGTGTAGCAAATTTTATCACATGTAAATCCTACAAACATGTAAATCGAGGTTCTATAATTTCGTTCCTAAAGACATGCCTTAAGGCAACCAACGATTGATCATAGACTCTCAAACGTATAGTTAGATTCTATTTTGTTTGCCAAAGCATTATTCGACAACCAAATGAGAATGTTCAAATGAGGTGTGATTCTATGCCTAAAAGTAAGGCTAACTTGACGCAGATTATGCTTACATGATTTCTCTAAATCCCTCAATGTTCAAGAACCCAACACTGCATACCTTTATATACATGTTACTATGGTCTTAAAAGTCGATCAGGCTTAAAACTAAAAATTGCTTAGTGGCAACATCAATCTAGTCAGTAAATAAATGCCATTGCAGCCCTTCTATTCCAAGAGTCAGACTTAAAATGACTGTTATATGATCTGATACCTTGGATCATTCTTTTCCATACTCTTGTGCATGTTGGTCTTCATTTTGAAGCAACAAGGACTACAAAACTTCAAATGATATTTCTCTATCTCTTGTAGAGAGAGTAAGAGATGTAACAAAAGAACGATAGGTAGATGGAAGTGAATTTCTGAGGGCATTCACTAGCCCAGTATCATATATAGTGACTCCAACATTAAGAAGTTGATCATGTTAGTCATGGAGATTCATGCTTGTGTTGGCTAATTATCTCATGAGATGAACTTTCCTATCAGGGTTTCTACTTTGATAGAGATTCTCTAACTCCAATCAAATAAGAGTACTTGTGCATCTCTAGAATCCCATCTAAACTCCTCTTCTCTAGGTTGAGTCTACATTTTCCTCCCTCTTTTTATGGATGAAGATATTATCTCCTCTTCTTCCTCTTTAGTCTGCTCAGCCAAAATTGGAGTGACACCCATTTTCGACGAGGAAACAACATATTTTTTTGCTTGTCTTGGCCTCGGGTACTTTCCATTTATAATATTCCACAAGTCCTTGAAGACTAGCAAATTCATCATCATAAATGTCCAGAGTGGATAGTTAGACATTCCATCAAGCTTTTCTTCTTGTTCCTATATATCTTTATAATCACTCATCTTGAGTACGAGGGTATATGTCAACTATGTTTTGATACCAAATGTTGGAGGTGTGATAGGCACAAATAATAATCTCACCAGATAAATCCTAGTTCTTTCCAGCACTTGACCTTAGCACATAACACACCTTGACTTGATCAAGAGAGATAAATAAAAGGACGATTATGAAAGTGCAATGTTTATCGCTACTACACACACTAAATAGATGCAAAATGTCAATATACAATGTGTGTATGATACAAAATCTGAATATAGGTTGGATCTAAAGCTTTTAGGTACAAAAGGTAGTCATAAAATTTCTAAGAGATATTATGTGAGTGAATATGTGCAAAAAGAAGGACATAAGCTAATAACAAAAGTTATTACAACAAACCCTGATTCTTAAATTAGCTTTTTTTTTATGTAGAGCACCAACAATGGTCACGTCTCATGATGAAGTGATAGGTAAGCACTTGGTACAACAACAACACGTGAATAAACCCTAAATACGTTTCTACAACTCTCAAAAATCAGCATGCACACTAAGAAGTATGAAAAAGAAGAAACTAAAGCTGCTAAAAACTCCTCCAAATCCGCATACACACCTTCAAAACTCCTAGCTCTTAACCCTAGAGCTTGTATCTTGAATGCTTCATGGATTGATTACTTAAAGAGCCTTGAAGCTCCTCTTTATATAGATTTAAGTGTTCCTAAAAAGCTCCAATGAAAAACATAACGGAGAGCTAAAAACGCTATGTTTTTCAAAGAAATTATACCCAAGTCGCTACTCCTTTGCTCACACTTGAGTACTCAAGACCCATAAGAAAAGGTGATACAATGATATCGAATGGAATCCACACAGATACTATAAACTTTCATCTTTTTGAAAGAAAATATAATATGGAATGCATGCTGATACTACACACTTTCTTTCTTGTACCACGAAAGAGAGACCTACACACTAGGCCGTACACAAGCAAATGGAATCTTGTCACAGGATCATGCCATATGCAAATTTCTGACTCGAGTATTCCCATAGAGGAAGATCCTCAAACTTATGGTGCATGCAAAATATCTCAAAGAGCCTAATGCAAAGAGTATATCAGCTTTCATGTCACAAGATTCGCATATGATTCTTCATTTGAATAGTAAGGTTTTGAACCATCTTCAGCATTATTACCTAACATCCTTTATTCTCATTAAAAATCCTCTATTTGCATTTTGTTACATCAGGATTAGGTTCCTTGAAATGGTCACATATACCTTTCTTTGAGGTGGATATAGCGGAAGTAGACTTCTCTTTCGGTGGGGGGAAGTATTGGAACTAGATGTGGTAGAAGAAGTAGATGAAGATTTTGAAGTAGAAGACTTACTTTCCTTTTTACTCTACAGTGTCTTCTTCTCTTTTCTCATTGTCTCCTACTTTTTCTTCCCTTTAGATGATGACACCATGGCTTCATCATCTTTTCCATACGCTTGTGCATGTTGCTCTTCATTACGAAGCAACAAGGACTACAAAACTTCAAATGATATTTATCTATCTCTTGTAGAGAGAGTAAGAGACGTAACGAAAGAACGATAGGTAGATA
The DNA here is from genome assembly GCA_020310875.1 of Ceratopteris richardii. Classification (NCBI taxonomy): domain Eukaryota; kingdom Viridiplantae; phylum Streptophyta; class Polypodiopsida; order Polypodiales; family Pteridaceae; genus Ceratopteris; species Ceratopteris richardii. The sequence continues at coordinate 61,432,401 of CM035430.1, read as the reverse complement.
GAAGTGAATTTATAAGGTCATTCACCAGCCCATTATCATATATAGTGACTCCGACATTAAGAAGTTGATCATGTTAGTCCCTGAGGTTCATCCTTGTGTTGGCTAACTTTCTTGTGAGTTGAACTTTCCTAGCAAGGTTTCTCCTTTGATAGAGACTCTCTAACTACAATGAAGCCCCATCAATCCCATCTAAAATCGTCTTTTATAGGTTGAATCTACATTTGTCTCCCTCTTTTTATGGATGAAGATATTATCTCCTCTTCTCCCTCTTTAGTTTGCACAGCTGAATTTGGAGTAATATCGGTTTTTGATGAAGAAGCAACATCTTTTTGTGCGTATCCTGGCCTCGGGTACTTTCCATTGACAATATTCCACAAGTCCTTGAAAACTAGAAAATTCATCATCATAAAACTCCACATTGGATAGTTAGACATTTCATTAAGCTTGTCTTCTTGTTCCTATATATCTTTATAATCACTCATCTCAAGTATGAGGGTGTATGTCAACTATGTTTTGATACCAAATGTTGGAGGTTTAATAGGCACAAATAATAATCTCAGTAGTTAAATCCAAGATCTTTCCAACACTTGACCTCAGCACATAACACACCTTGACTTCTTCAAGAGAGATAAATGAAAAAATATAGGAAGAGAGAAGACAGTTATCAAAGTGCAATGTTTATAGTTACTACACACACTGAATTGATGCAAAATGCCAATATACAATGTATGTATGATAGAAGATCTGAATATAGGTTGAATCTAAAGCTTTTAGGTACAAAAGGTAGTCATAATGTGTCTAAGAGATATTATGTGAGTGACTATGTGCAAAAGGAAGGAAATAAGCTTATCAAAACAGTTATTACAACAAACCCTTATTCTTAAATTAGGTATTTTCTTAAGTAGAGCACCAGCAATGATTAATTCTCATGATTAATGCTTCAAGGACTGATTACTTAAGGAGCCTTGATGCTCCTCTTTATATAGATTTAAGTGTTCCTAAGAAGCTCCAATGACAAGCATAACGAAAAGTTAAAAACGCTATTGTTTTTCAAAAAAGTTATACCCAAGTCGCTACTCCTTTGCTCATACTTGAGTGCCTAAGACACTCATTCGCAAGCTTGCAACATGCTCTTGCTCGAGAGGCCCTTTGATGCTCTTAGTGGACCTGGAAAACTCCCATAGTTAGAGTTAAATTTAATTGAATTAGTAGACTATTTTCATTCATGTAACTCAAAGGCCAAATGTTTCCTTGTCTTCATGAAAGACTTCCTTAGAGATCCCTTAGCTTCCTTACCCCTATGGAAGGTCAACTTCAAAATACTATATGTAAAATGAAACATATTATTCTAGATAAGAAAGTTATGTATGTTCCGGGTTTTGTGGGTCAAAACAGGCAAATAGGCAAAGAAGATAATTACTTGAAAGTCTTGACCAAAATTATCAAAAAATTTAAAAATTACAAACCCTAAAATTTGGCCAAAATTTCTTTATGGACAGGGTTATCAATCATGATGGATAGAGTTGTCCATCGTGGCCTGTCATTCACAATGGATGGTGTCAATCACAATGGATGTGTCAATCGTGATGGATGTGTTAATCACAATGGATGTGTTGATCACGATGGATGTATCAATAGCGATGGACGTATCAAACGATGGATGGTGTCAATCATGATGGATGGTTTCAATTGTGATTGATTGTATCTTTTGGATTTTCTCAACGGTTTTTGTGGATCCTATGTGTCCTGATGGTTAAAGTTTTCGTCGATCTTATGTGTCAGCCATGATATTTGTGTTAATCATGATGGAGAAGGGCGGCCATCGGGATGGATCCTACCTATCATGATGGAAAAAGCAGTCCAATGTGGTTTTTCAATCATGATGCATAGGCTATCCATCGCGATGGATACGCTATCTATCACAATGGATAGTGTCAATCTTGATGGATGTTGTCTGAAATGATGGATAGAGAAAACTCAAATATTTCTGGAATTCATGTGGATTTGTGATGTGCAAGGCCTCTACTCTATGACGATCTACTCAATTTTACCAAAGGACCACTTTTTCTGTCTGTCAAGATGGATAGAGGTTTGCCCCGATACTTGTTCAGAGATTTTGTGTACCTGCTAGAGTTGTTGCAGCTTCTGTGGATGCCGATACCTACAAGAACACTCTAGTTGCGAGGCTGAGTATGGGGAACCTTTCACAGCTAATGTTGAGTATGTGTGGCTCAGATGCCTTATGGCTGATTTGGGTGTTTGTCAATCTTCTACCACTACCATTTTGATTGAGATTCAAAGCCCAGTGGCAGCTGCAAGGAGCCCTATGTCCCCTCGCACTAAGAACATTGAGCTTCACTATCACAAAGGCTCTACCTAGGGAGAAGTTTGAAGTTTTATGCAAAGCTTTGGGCTGATTTCCTTTTCTGGATTGAATTCACATGGCTTGGAACTTCCTTATACATGAGTGCTAGCTCCTTGTTCACCTCATCACTCCCAAGGCAGATTCATTGATATATTTAGGTATCTATGTGTGTGAACACACTAGGACTGCCGAGGCACTTTTTTCCCTCTTTAGGAGGTTTTTTTTTCCACGGCTTGTATATATACCTATAACTCTAATGGTTAACTTATCTTTTTACATTCTCTTGGTAATACATTCAATATTGTGAGTTGAGATCAAAGCTTCTTCCTCTTCCTTGTGTTGTTCGTGTGCTTCCATATACATCAAACTCCAACAGTACATAGATAACGGACTACATGGATAAATAGACTAATACATAGCTAAATATATATAGACAAGTAGATATGTAGATTAATAATCTCGTGCTTAGAAATATGGATAGATTAGTAGATTTATAATTAAATAGAAAAGTTAATCATCATCTTGAAGTGAATCTATGTAACTATTAAGAATGTAAGAGTCAAAGAATCACATTCATACCATTTCATATACACTCATTATACTATGTATGATTGTTGTCACATGAGTGTATCAAACTATTGTGAGAGTAAGAGTCAATGAATAAGATGATCACAATAGTTTCTATACATAGTGTGGCCTATATTGTAATTATGGTCACACGAATCTAAGCGACTATTATGAGAGTAAGAGTTAAAGAACCAGACAATCACAATAGTCCCTATACACTCCCTATTCTATTGACAGAGTAGGAATCGAGGAGTGAGTAAAATAATCTCAATAGATCTATTGCTCAGTCCTATACTACTATGAGAGTAAGAATTGATGTAGAGAGTCATACAAGCACAGTAGTGGTTCATTTTAAGTTTGATGCATCAAAGTATACAAATAATAAACACTTTTCCAAGTCAAACAGGTATACTTTGATGATTAAAATACATAAAATCCATCACATAAATACACATCATACGTATGTAAGAGACTCATATGTGAATCATAACATATGCATGAAACACAATGAACATAACAAGAAAATGGAAAATATATGGAAAATAGAGCAGTATATGAATAATATGATGAGGAAAGTTCTCTAAGAGTGGTATGGTAGTACTAGAGCTCTAAGAATTTGTCAGAAAGCACACGTAGAATAAGTGTTTTGATCATATATATATATATATATATATATATATATATATATATATATATATATATATATATATATATATATATATATATATATATATATATATATATATATATATATATATATATTTGCTTAGAAATAGCTTTTCAACCGAAAGCACTTTCTATTGAAAGCACCTTTGATTCAAAGTGCCTTCAATAAAAAATATATGTGTAACCAATTTTATATTTGTGTTTATTCTGAAATCCCCAAATATAATGAGCATATTCAAAAATTTTTTATTATTCCATCAAATAAATGAAACCGAGATTAAAACCACTCAATGACAAACTCATTGTTTTAACATAAGGGATTGATTGGGATCCTATATGCATAAAAGTGAAATTTTAACAGTTTCTACCTTCAATGTTGCCATGCTTTGCTTCTACTTATCTCGTCACTAAAAGGTTTCCCCTTCTCCTTTGAGATGGTTCATCATGGTATAACTGATTTTGCATAATCTTTATTGAATTTCCTATGGATTCTTCATAAGCCCATAAAGATCTTTAGTTCTTCAAAGTTCCTTGCATATCTTCATTGCATGATACACTACACATTATGAGGATCCATGTGGAATCCTTACTTAGAGATGACATACCCTAAGTAGATCACTTCTTTATTTTAGAATTCACACTTTGAATCCTTGGAAAAGAGTTACTTCCATGCTTGACTGAAATTTCCAAAGACATATTTTCTGCTTACACACAAACTTGGGATAACAAACTCCATTGGGACCACAACTTCTAACCTATACACTAATCTGAATGGCATCATGTTAAAAGTGGTTCTGAATGACCATAACACCGAATCTAGGAGCAAATCCTAAATCTTCTTATTATCATACTTTGGCATTTAAGGATAAGTGTTCTTCACATTATAATAGCAAATAGATAGTTAGTTTCAAGAAGATGCACGATCTATGAGAATGTCTTCATTGATATATAGTTATACTTATTAGTACATGGTAGAGAGCTGTTTTGTTTTGTAGTCATAATAGTCTATTGTATTTGTAAATTGAGCTTAAAAGTATATGTATGTATTTATATATATATATATATATATATATATATATTTGTGTATATATGTTTGTGTATATATTTTCATCTCGTTTAGCTTTTCTCACGCTGATATTAAGTTCAGATCACTACACCCTCAAATCACTACTACAGCAGTCCATTTCCTCGAATACAATATAAATTTTCGATTGAACATATTATCCGCTAAATATAAATCTTCTGTGGGCAACACGACGATCTGTGTTTTATCTTCAGCAGCGAGGCCAAGATGACGTCCTGGAGTCCTTAAATTAGAAGCAACAGCACATATATGGCATAGGTTACTAACAGCGTTCCAGGACGAAGGTAGAGCTTTGCTCCTCACTAATTTGCTCCATAAATAAAAGGTCCATAAGCAGCGATTTAACAGCTTGAAATTCTTCTTTTGCATATCTCATTTGCATCCAAGCAAGCAGCCTTCGTAATTCCGACAGACAGTCATTAATCCGCCCAATGTCAGGCGGACCCTCCAAATAACAGAATACATAAGCGTTGATGATTATTACACAGCTCGCAGTCGTAGAGTTTGGAAGTCATGGAATCCGTCAAAGAGGCGTGTGTATACAAAGCTGGACGATAAAGTTCGGAACATTCTGCATCAGCCATGCCTCCTGCAGGCAAGTACGACAATCTGACGGATCCTTCGTTCCTTCGTCTGACGGATTGAGAAATCGAGAGAAAAGGAATGCCATGAAGGCGACGCGTCTGACGGATCCTTCCTTCCTCGTCTGACGCAATCATCGTTGTTCGGCTGCCAAGCACAATCAGCGTTGTTCGACTGCAAAGCAGGGCATTCCATGACTTGCAAACTCCACGACTTCGAGCAACTTCAAACATGAAGAGACGCAAGCTCTCCATCTGGTCCTATGCCTGGAATAATATGGTAAGACTGAGGATTTTTCTTTTTTTTTTTTATTTGTGGAAGTACAAGCGAATCTCTCCGCAGATAAATTTTGCACACACAATACATTCTCATCTTCTGACCAGATTTGATTCAGTTTCTGTGAAGGCAGGCAAGCGGCTTCCAACCTACGATCAAAAGCTGACCAGATCGACTTCATTCCAGGTTCCGAAAATTGTATAAGAGATTGATGCGTACAAAATTTTGTCAGATGTAAATCGAGGTTCCAAAATTCCCTTCCTTCGGATATGTGCTAAGTAGACGCTGAATTGTGCTTCCATGCCTCCTCTAAATAACTTGAGGTTTAAAATACCCACACCGATGGTCTTTGTTTTATTTCATACATATCAAAATTGTGTCATATTCATATTTTGTATACATGAAATTGTATAAGACAGTAATGTGTAGCAAATTTTATCACATGTAAATCCTACAGACATGTAAATCGAGGTTCCAAAATTTCCTTCCTACAAAAAAGCCTTAGGCAACCAACGATTGATCATAGACTCTCAAACGTATATTTAGATTTTATTTTGTTTGTGAAAGCATTATGCGACAACCAAATGAGAATGTTCAAATGAGGTGTGACTCTATGCCTAAAAGTACGGCTAACTTGACGCAGATTATGCTTACATGATTTCTCTAAATCCCTCAATGTTCAAGAACCCAACACTGCATACCTTTATATACATGTTACTATGGTCTTAAAAGTCGATCAGGCTTAAAACTCAAAATTGCTTAGTGGCAACATCAATCTAATCAGTAAAAAAATGCCATTGCAGCCCTCTATTCCAAGAGTAGGACTTAAAATGACTGTTATATGATCTGATACCTTGGATCATTCTTTTCCATACTCTTATGCATGTTGGTCTTCATTTGGAAGCAACAAGGACTACAAAACTTCAAATGATATTTCTCTATCTCTTGTAGAGAGAGTAAGAGACGTAACAAAAGAACGATAGGTAGATGGAAGTGAATTTATGAGGGCATTCAGGAGCCCATTATCATATATAGTGACTCCAACATTAAGAAGTTGATCATGTTAGTCATGGACGTTCATGCTTGTGTTCACTAATTATCTCCTGAGATGAACTTTCCTATCAGGGTTTCTACTTTGATAGAGATTCTCTAACTCCAACCAAGCCCCATGAGAGGTTGTACATTACCTCATCTATGGAATGTTATGCCTCTTGACTCCCATAGTACTAAATAAGAGTACTTGTGCATCTCTAGAATCCCATCTAAACTCCTCTTCTCTAGGTTGAATATACATTTGCCGCCCTCTTTTTATGGATGAAGATATTATCTCCTCTTCTTCCTCTTTAGTCTGCTCAGCCAAAATTGGAGTAACACCCATTTTCGATGTAGAAACAACATCTTTTTGTGCTTATCTTGGCCTCGGGTACTTTCCATTGATAATATTCCACAAGTCCTTGAAGACTAGCGAATTCATCATCATAAAACTCCACATCGGATAGTAAGACATTCCATCAAGCTTGTCTTCTTGTTCCTATATATCTTTATAATCACTCATCTCGAGTACGAGGGTGTATGTCAACTATGTTTTGATACCAAATGGTGGAGGTATGATATGCACAAATAATAATCTCATGAGTTAAATCCAAGATCTTTCCAACACTTGACATTAGCACATAACACACCTTGACTTGATCAAGAGAGATAAATAAAAATATAGAGAGATGAGAAGACGATTATGAAAGTGCAATGTTTATAGCTACTACACACACTAAATAGATGCAAAATATCAATATACAATGGGTGTATGATACAAAATCTGAATATAGGTTGAATCTAAAGGTTTTAGGTACAAAAACTAGTCATAAAGTTTCTAAGAGATATTATATGAGTGAATATGTGCAAAAAGAAGGAAATAAGCTAATAAAAATAGTTATTACAACAAACCATGATTCTTAAATTAGGTTTTTTCTGATGTAGAGCACGAGCAATGATCACTTCTCATGATGAAGTGCTAGGTAAAAAACTTGGTACAACAACAACACGTGAATAAACCCTAAATATGGTTCTACAAGTCTCCAAAATCAGCATGCACACTAAGAAGTATGAAAAAGATTAAAGTGTTCCTAAAATGCTCCAATGAAAAACATAACGGAAAGCTAAACCCTGACCTCGAGCTTCTTTGTCCCCACCTCGAGCTTCTCTGCATCATTCCTTCTCTTTTACTTGTCACTTATCTTGAACTCTCTTATGAGACATATGCTATGATCTCACTTATATATAGCCAACGCCCCTCTATATTCATAGCCTATGCGCTTTTCCATGCTAGGAAGTAGTCGATGGGGGGGGGGGGGAGGTTTCTTACAATTTGCAATTCTTTTGCCGAGAGGGAAAAGGGACATCTCGATCGACCACTCCTTGGGGGTATTGCCAAAGTTGTGAGTGCATCTTTCCTTCCAAATCTTCCAAGGGATCTCTCCCCAGATCACATTCCACAATGCCGTAGAGCAACCAATCGCTTCACCAATGAGGGCTTGCTTCCACTTGATTTGTTCTTGGAGCCCCAGAATGACCAAGGAACGTCCATAGCCGAGGGATTTAGGGCAAGCAAAGAACAGGTAACCAATATCCTCTTTCCTATGGCAACATCTCTTGCACCAAGGAGGAACACCACAGATCTTGTTGGCTTTTGCATTGGTCCATATTCCACAATGTAAATTTTGCCATACGAGGATCGAGTTTTTGTTTTCAATGAGAGGGTGCCATATAGACATAAATTTCATGTCCCATCGAAGTCACGTCTAGTTGAGACACCATTTCTTGTTGAGACTGATGTGAATGTCATTGTGAGCTTCGACATGTAGAAGCTTGGAAAGGGGATTACCATTATACCATTTAAGGCCCATAAGTAGTCAGATTTTATAGCCGTCCCAAGCAAGGCATCTACTCAATAAAATATTCCATTCCTCATACTTGACCACAACACTAGGTTCAAGGTCCTCAAAGTCCACTCATCTATTTGTGTCTTGTTTCCAGAGGTGCTTCCATTGTTTGAATCCCTTATTCTAGAGTCTCTTGGCACTTAAGACGTTCCAAGGATCCACGATTCTCATGCCTTGGATCGGGAACCAAATAAAGTTATTTTGTCTTATACCTGCAGGCCACTTCCAATCTTGACTGTTTCTAATGTGAGGATCCCTCAAATTTTTTTTTTAATAAAAGGAAATTCTGCCTTGGGACTTTAATTAAAATAAAGAAGAAAAGTTATAAGTGAATGGGACTAGTGCCCATGGGACCCCCCAAATCCCACAATGCAGGGGATAAGTTCGGTAAGCTAGAGGGCATTACAAATGAGGCGGATAAATATATCATCTCCCTCATGCGGGACCCATTTGGGTTTGAACTTGTTATCTTCGAGGAGATAAATACATCGGTGCCAAAACGATGAAGATCTCTTATTTCGAGAGATTCTTTTACCTAGAAGAAACAAAGATTTCTCAATCGACCATTCCTCGAGCTTCTCTGTGCCATTCCTTCTCTTTTACTTGTCACTTATCTTAAACTCTCTTACGAGACACATGCTATGCTGTCTATATATAGCCGATGGGGTCCGTAGAGACTTGAGGTCAACATCGCTAAGCTGCGTAACTTAGAACTTGTTGACTGCAGCACTACAAAGCGGTCTTTGAAGGAACATGAACTGCGAAAATCTACAATAAAAGAAAACAAGGGAGGCCCCTGACATCCTCCATTGACAAATTCCCCTGACATCCTCCATGGTAACACAAATTCCCTTTTCCGGTCAATTCCATTATAATTACGCTGAGACATGAAGACTCCTACATTATAATCAAGCTTAGGCAATGCGGGGAAAACGTGTGTGTGTGTGAGAGAGAGAGAGAGAGAGAGAGAGCTTTTACCGACTCAAATATGAAAAACGGGCAGATAATACAAATTGATCTCCTTTGAAGAAGAAGGTGCGAAAATAAACCCAAACTCTTGGAGGTCCCCAACTTTGTCGCAAAATGACTTACAGTGAGCTTCACTATGATGTTCATATGTGGGAGTTAAGTGGAGAAAGATACATGGGTGCTAGCGGAGAGAGAAATGTACATATAGGTTGCGGGAGTTTTGATGAATAAATAAGGGAATCGGATGAACTTATTGAAGCCCCAAAGAAACGATTTTGTAATGGTTGAGGGTCTAATTTATTAAAAGTGCGATTTATGCTTCCTTTACCAGAAGTTATGAAACTTTTCATATTCTTAGTAGCTCCAAAATCAAATTCCAAGGATCTTTAGATACTCCATTTAACGTTGCTTGATCAAAAGCTATTTCTTCAATTCTGGCACATGCTTATGATTCTTCATTTGAAGACTTAAGTTTTGAACCATCTTCAACATTATTACGTAGCGCTCCTTTTCTTCATTAAAAATCCTCTTTCTACATTCTGTTATATAATGATTAGATTTCTTGCAATAATCGCATATACTTTTCTTTGAGGTGGATGTAGTGGAAGTAGACTTCTCTTTAAGTGTGGTAGAAGTACTCGAACTAGATGTGGCAGAAGAAGAAGATGAAGACTTTGAAGTGGAATACTTACTTTCTTTTGCTCTACAAACTCTTCTTCTCTTTTCTCATGGTCTCCTTCTTCTTCTTCCAAATTCAATTGATGAGGGCATTCACGAGCTCATTATCACATACAGTGAATCCAACATTAAGAAGTTGATCATGTAAGTCCTTGAGTTTCATCCTTGTGTTGGCTAACTATCTCATGAGATGAACTTTCCTAGCAGGGTTTCTACTTTGATAGAGATTCTCCCACTTGAACCAAGCCGCATGAGAGGTTCTGCATCACCTCATTTGTCCAATGTTATGCCTATTGACTCCCATAGTAATAAATGAGAGTGCATGTACATCTCTAGAATCCCATCTAAACTCCTCTTTTGTAGGTTGAATCTGCATACTTTGTCTCCTTCTTTCTATGGATGATGATATGATCTCCTCTTCTTCCTCTTTAGTCTACTTGGCAAAAAGTGCAGTAACATCCTAATTCTTGGATGAAGAAGCAACATCTTCTTGTGCTTGTCTTGGCCTCGGGTTCTTGCCATTGACAATATTCCAAAATTCCTTGAAAGCTAGTGAATTCATCATCATAAAACTCGACATTGGATAGTTAGACATTCCATCAAGCTTGTCTTCTTGTTGCTTTATATTTCCATAATCACTCATCTTGAGTATGAGGGTGTATATCAGCTGTGCTTTGATACCAAATGTTGGAGGTGTGATAGGCAAAAATAATAATCTCAGGCGTTAAATCCAAGATCTTTCCAACACTTGACCTTTGCACATAACACACCTTGACTTGATCAAGAGAGATAAATGAGAATACAGAGAGATGAAAAGTCCATTATAAAAGTGCAATGTTTATAGCTACTACACACACTAAATAGATGCAAAATTTCAATATACAATGTGTGTATGATACAAAATATGAATTTAGGCTGAATCTAAAGCTTCTAGGTAGAAAAAGTAGTCATAACATGTCTAAGAGATATTATGTGAGTGACTATGTGTGAAAAGAAGGAAATAAGTTGTTCAAAACACTTATTACAACAAAACCTAATCCTGAAATGGTCTTCTCTGATGTAGAGTGGCACCAATAATCATCTCTCGCGATTAAGTGGTATGTGTCAATCACAATGGATGTGTCGATTGCGATGGATGTGTCAACCACGATGGATGTGTGGATCACGATCGATGTGTCGATCGTGATGGACGTGTCAATTATGATGGATGGCATCAATCATGATGGATGGTTTCAATTGTGATTGATTGTACCTTTTGGATTTTCTCATCAGTTTATGTCAATCCAATGTGTCCTAATGGTTAAAGTTTTTGTCGATCTTATGTGTCAACCATGATGTTTGTGTTAATCTTGATGGACAAGGGTGTCCTTTGTGATGGATCCTACCTATCACGATGGACAAATCACTCCAATGTGGTTTGTCAATCATGATGCATAGGTTGTCCATCGTGATGGACATGCTATCTATCATGAAGCACAGTGTCAATCTTGATGGATGTTGCCTGTCATGATGGATAGAGAAAACTCAAATGTTTTTGGAATCTATGTGGATTTGTGATGTGAAAGGCCTCTACTCTATGATGATCTACTCAAATTTACCAAAGGAACACTTTTTCTATCTGTCAAGATGGATAGAGGTTTGCCCCAAGACTTGTGTAGAGATTTTGTGTGCCTACTAGAGTTGTTGCAGCTTCTGTGGATGCCGATAACTACAAGAACACTCTAGTTCTGAGGTTGAGTACAGGGAACCTTTCATAGCTAATGTTGAGTATTGTGGCTAATATGCCTTATGGCTGATTTGGGTGTTTGTCAATCTTCTACCACCACCATCTTCATTGAGAGTCAAAGCCCATTAGCAATTGCAAGGAACCCTATGTTCCCTTGCACTAAGGACATTCAGCTTCACTATCGCAAAGGCTCTGCCTAGGGTGAAGTTTGAAGTGTTCTGCAAAGCTTTTGACTGATTTCCTTTTGTGATTGAATTCACATGCTTGACACTTCCTTATACATGAGTGCTAGCTCCTTGTTCACCGCATCACTCTAAGGGCAGATTCATTAATATATTTATGTATTTATGTGTGTGAACGCACTAGGACTGTCGTGGCACTTTTTTCCCTCTTTAGGAGGTTTTTTTCCCGAGCGTGTATATATACCTATAACTCTAATGGTTCACTTATCTTTTTACATTCTTTTGGTAATACATTTAATATTTTGAGTTGTGATCCAAGCGTCTTCTTCTTCCTTGTGTTATTTGCATGCTTCCATAGCATCAAACTCCAACAATACATAGATAACGAACTACATGGATAAATAGCTTAATACATATTTAAATATATATAGACAAGTAGATATGTAGATTAATAATCTCGTGCTTAGAAATATGCATAGATTAGTAGATTTATAATTAGATGGGAAATTTAATCATCATCTTGAAGTGAATCTATGTAACTATTAAGAATGTAAGAGTCAAAGAATCAGACATTCATACCATTTCATATACACTCACTATACTATGTATGATTGTTGTCACATGAGTGTATCTAACTATTGTGAGAGTAAAAGTCAATGAATAAGACAATCACAATAGTTTCTATAAACATTGTGGCCTATATTGTAATTATGCTCACATGAATCTAAGCGACTATTGTGAGAGTAAGAGTTAAAGAATCAGACAATCACAATAGTTCCTATACAACCCCTATTCTATTGACAGAGTAGGAATCGAGGAGCGATTAAAATAATCTCAATAGATCTATTGCTCAATCCTATACTACTATGAGAGTAAGAATTGATGTAGAGAGTCATACAAGCACAGTAGTGGTTCATTTTAAATTTGATCATCAAAGTATACAAGTAATAAACACTTTTGCAAGTCAAACAGGTATACTATTAATGATTAAAATACATAAAATGCATCACATAAATACAAATCATACATATGTAAGAGACTCATATGTGAATCATAACATAGGCATGAATCACAATGAACATAACAAGAAACTAGAAAATAGATGAAAAATAGAATTCAGTTGGAGTCATTGCCTTCCATGGATTACCTTGCCCAGAGCAAGTAATACAATAGTATGACATCAAATGGTGAACACTGAAAAGCATACTTATGGCGAACATGGAAAAGCCAACGTTGACTGCAACACATACGTAATCTTCAAATTGAGCTGAGAGGGTGATAATGAGAAGTGAAAGCACCGTTACCCCCATCGTATGAGTAGATCGCTGCTCATATATATTTTGCCCTATTGCTTAACATCTCCAAAGTGCAGAGATTTCACGCACAAGAAGGGCATAGTATAATGAGTGCCCTAAGATCCCTTCCTCTTACTTATCCAATCACTCTTATTGCTATCCTTTCCAGAGAAGCGTGAGGTTCTAAGAAAGAAACTTTAGGAATTATTGAGAGGTCTTCTACATTAAGAGTTTACACATTTCATTTAATTTTCATTTCGATTGCATGTGGCAGGTGACATCATGTATAGTCTTGGGGGTCGGTGAATGGACAATAATCACACGTTGTGAGACGAATGTATGCATTTTGCACGTCCTTTATGTGGATAACTCACACGCCTTGTGAGGTTTTATTACCCTACTGAAAACCATTGAATTCAAACAAAAAGTTTGGGTTGTGGTAAGGTTTTGAACTGGGGTATTCTCATGCTTGGAGATACTCTGGTGATATAGGTGGAAGGCCAAAGAGAAGAGAGCCCAAAGACCTCGTGTATTGATCATCGGATGAATGTATGATTTTGAGGCCTCCCATCAGAGTATATTTGCTTACGTTATCTGTTGTTCTTGATGCTTTTACCCAGAGTTTGGGTTTTGGAGTGGATTCACTATAGTATTTGGCTCATATACACTTTGGACAAAGAGGATTCTGCCGAATTTTTTTTGGAGAGCTAAAATTAAGCATATAACACTACAACATATGAGGGGCATACCGACGCTGCATTTACCGACGGTCATAGTCGGCGTCGGTATAAACCTCGATCATACCGACTTGACCGTCGGTATGATCGTTTTAAACGGATCGTCGGTGTGGCCCGCAACCGTCGGTATAAGGGTCGGTATAGGCGTCGGTATATGCGTCGGTATGAGCGTCGGTATAAGCGTCGGTAAATTACTAGCAACTACCGATGCATATACCGACGTCCATACCGGCGCCTATACCGGCGGCAAATTTTTAAACATACCGTGAACCCGAGAGCAAAACTTCACATTTCTGCGCGTGTTTGAGTACTGTCGGTCTACTGTCGAACTTGCGCGCGCGAACCTGCATTGTCATGTGCACATACACACACGGATCTCTCTCTCTACACAAACACACTCTCTCTTGGCTTAGCTCTCACATATTGGTAAGTTGATTTTGCAGAAGTTCCTTGGCATCGATTGTTTGGAATTGGATGAGAGACGAGCTACATTATGCTTTGACGACAACAATTCAAAAAGAGATATACTTGTAAGTGATTCTTTTATTCACTATTGATAGAGAGAGAAGGAGAGAGAGAGAGAGACAGAGAAAGAAAGAGAGAGAGAAGAGAAAGGAAGATACACATTAATTTACACATGCATACATACACACATACATGTACACACATGCATGCTTACATACACACACCTATACACACATGCATGCTTACATACAGACACCTATACACACATGCATGCTTACATACACACACACATATACACATATGCATGCATACACACACACATAAATTTACACACATGCATACATACACACACATGCATACACACATACATACACACACATATATACACATATGCATACATACACAATCACACACACACATATACACACATACATACACACATGCATATATACACACATATATACACATGCATGCATACATACACACACATATACCGGCATGCATGCATACACACATATATACACACATGCACACATATACACACATGCATGTATACATACACACACATGTATACGCATGCATACTCATACACACACATACACATACATGCATGCATACATACACACACGTACACACACATGCACACACATGCATGCCTACATACACACATACACATACACACACATGTATACACATGTATACATACACACACACATGTACACATGCATACATACACACACATATATACACACATGCATACATACACACATATAATCCTATTTTTATTTTGAAGTTTTTGTTTTACATCAAATATATAAAAATAGGATTAGGGTTTTAGGGTTAAATATTAAAGATTAGAGTTTTAGGGTTTTAAATAGGATTAGGGTTTTAGGGTTAAATATTTAAGATTAGGGTTTTAGGGTTTTAGGTCTAGATATTTAAGATTAAGGTTTTAGGGTTTAATATTTCAGATTTAAGTCTAAGTCTTTCTGATTAGGGTTTTAGGATTTTAATACATAGATTACATATATACACAAACACACATATACATATAATACATACATACATGTAGATACACATGCATACAAAAATATACATAGAATTTTAAGATTAGGAATTTAATTAAATATATAAAAATAGGATTACGTAAGGAAAAAAATCTGAATATATAAATAAATATATATATAAAATAAGATAATTATATACATAAATAAATATAAAAAGAAGTAGTGTTTTAAATAATTTAATTTAATATTTATAACTAAATATATAAAATTAAATATATAAAAATAGGAAAAAAATCTGAATATATAAATAAATATATACATAAAATAAGATAATTATATACATAAATAAATATAAAAAGAACTAGTGTTTTAAATAATTTAATTAAATATTTATAACTAAATATATAAAATTAAATATATAAAAATAGGATTACGTAAGGAAAAAATCTGAATATATAAATAAATACGTAGATAACATATATACACAAGCACACACATATATATAATACATACATACATGTAGATACACATGCATACAAAAATATACATATTTTAGATTTAAATCTTTAAGATTAGGGTTTTAGGGTTATAACACCTACATAAGATATATGCACACATACACATGCACATGTAATACATATATACATGTATATACACATGTATATAGAAATATACATATTTTAGGTCTACATATTTAAGATTAGGGTTTTAGGGTTTAGTATTTCAGATTTAAGTCTAAGTCTTTCTAATTAGGGATTTAGGATTTTAATACGTAGATTACATATATACACAAACACACATATACATATAATACATTCATACATGTAGATACACATGCATACAAAAATATACATAGAATTTTAAGATTAGGGTTTTAATTAAATATATATAATTAAATATATAAAATTAAATATATAGAAATAGGATTACGTAAGGAAAAAAAATCTGAATATATAAATAAATATATAGATAAAATAAGATAATTATATGCATAAATAAATATAAAAAGAACTAGTGTTTCAAATAATTTAATTAGATATATATAATTAAATATATAAAATTAAATATATAAAAATAGGATTACGTAAGGAAAAAAATCTGAATATATAAATATATATATATATATATATATATAAAATAAGATAATTATATACATAAATAAATATAAAAAGAACTAGTGTTTTAAATCATTTAATTAACTATTTATAATTAAATATATAAAATTAAATATGTAAAAATAAGATTACGTAAGAAAAAAATATGCATATATAAATAAATATATATATAAAATATGATAATTATATACATAAATAAATATAAAAAGAACTAGTGTTTTAAATTATTTAATTAAATATATATAATTAAATATAATTAAGTAAAGAAAAAATCTGAATATATAAATAGATATATAAATACACAAACACACATACTTATATACCTATCTATATTCACATATATATACATATACACATACATATACACATGCATACATATATATACATGTTTTAGTTCTAGGTCATTTGGATTAGGGTTTTAGGGTTTTAACACGTACATAACATATATACACACATACACATACACAAATAATACATATATACATGTATATACACATGTGTATAGAAATATACATAATTTAGGTCCAGATCTTTAAAATTAGGGTTGTAGGGTTTAGGCATACATATAACTTAATTAAGAGAAAAAAAATCTGAATAAATAAATAAATATATATATAAAATAGGATCAATACAAAAAAAATCCGAATATATAGATAAAATAGGATAGCTATATAGATTAGGATTTTAAAACTAGGATTTTAAGTTTTTCTAGGTATTTAAGTATTTAGGTCTTTAAGAGTTAGATTTTTAGGTTTAATAAAAAAATAAATATTCTAAAATGTTCTAAAATGTCCATATTGTAGCAGATGGCTTCTTTGGATCCTGAAGAGAGAATGGCATGTCGTTGCACACAGTGCAAGTATCAAATTTATTGGAAACCACGGATTTGTACTGCACATGTTAGAGAGTATGGATCCTTTGATAGGAGTCGACTGGAAAACCTACGCTATCATTCGCATGGTCCCCCAAGTGAGCTGATGGATCCAAACGACATTGCACCGGTAACATCTCGTGGACAAAAGAGAGCAAAAAAGAACTTAGACGTAGAAGCAAGAACTAATAATATTACACAGAATAAACATATGGAAGAGATGCTTGAAGCTTTTTATAAGATAGACGAAGACCATGATGGTGAAGAAGGTGTCGACAAGAGTTTCATGGACACAACAGAAATTCCACGATCAGAAGTTGCTGAAGAATATGAAAACATGCGAAGATTAGCTCGTTTACCACTTTACAATGGAGCAAAGATATTTGTACTACGTGCTTCACTCGCGATGCTCAATCTGCAATCCATTTATAGATGCTCAGATAGTAGTGTCACTGAATTGTTTAGGTAAGTGGAGAACAAATTGGCTTTCATTGTTGTATCACAATAACTTCATTTACTAATATTATTTTAATTGCTTATTGCAGGCTTCTTAAAGATCAAATTTTGCCAGAGGGCAATGACATGCCTCCAACACGTGGAGATGCAAAAAAACTTTTACAGTCCATTGGAGTGGATTATACAAAAATTCATGCGTGTCCGAATGATTGCATTCTCTTTCGGAATGAGTATGAGCATCTCCATGTATGTCCAAAGTGTGGAGCAAATAGATTTAGAGAAGACATTATAGGTGAAGCAATCCCCGCAAAGGTTCTTCGCCACTTTCCTATCATTCCATGAAGTAAGAACATGTTTAGATGCAAATCTATAGCTGAGTTAATGTCATGGCATACAAAGAGCAGGTCTACAGATAATGTAATGCGAGTGCCAGCTGACTGTGATGCTTGGAAGCACATAGATAGTAAGTGGTCAGAGTTTGCTAGTGAGCCTCGACCCATACATCTAGGTCTAGCTATGGATGGAGTGAATCCATTTGGATTACGTAGTTCTTCATGGAGCACATGGCCTGTATGTTTGGTCAATTATAATATCCCACCATGGTTGGCCACAAAAAAAGGTCATTTATTATTAGCTCTTATTGTACCAGGTAAGTATAAGGTAAAAAATATGGATGTATATCTTGCACCACTTGTAGAAGAACTGTGCATTTTATGGGACGGGATCACTGTGCATGACATGTCTCAACCTATAACAAGACGAGACGTGCGAGTGAAAGGCATACTTATGTGGACAATGCATGATTGGCCTGGTTATGGTGAATGTTCAGGTTTATCGATTTTGGGTTACCATGCTTGTCCTTTATGCGGACCACGACTCGAAGCACGCTATTCCAAAGAACTACGTAAAACTGTCTATGAAGGACATCATAGATATTTGCCTGATGGGCATGTTTTACGTGAAGGACAAATTGGTCGACAAGCGCAATACCAAATGAAAGCTAGTGATTGGAAACAACTGTGGGATTCAGAAAATCCAGTTGCTCGCATGAAACGGGTTGTGCATTTTTCATGAACTCCCTTATTGGAGTGAATTGGTGATCAATCATTTGGTAGACCTGATGCATATTTTGAAGAAGAGGTCATTGAAGAAGAGGTCATTGTTCGAGAAGATGAAGCAATAGACGATGATCACGAGGAAACCAGCGTAGCAAGCGATTTAGAAGCCATCAATTTAGAGATAGATATTCTCGGTGCATCGGATCTTCAAGAGGATGCTAGAATAGAGGACTTTTGAATAAAAGACTTGTACCTACTAATTTTTTGT
Source organism: Ceratopteris richardii (assembly GCA_020310875.1). Lineage (NCBI taxonomy): Eukaryota > Viridiplantae > Streptophyta > Polypodiopsida > Polypodiales > Pteridaceae > Ceratopteris > Ceratopteris richardii. The sequence continues at coordinate 61,413,095 of CM035430.1, read as the reverse complement.
TTTTTTTTTGTTTATTCCCTATATTATTTTTCTTATCGCATGCTAATTATTTGAGTTCTTTTATTACAGAGCACGATGGGAGACAGTCCTCCAGCCACTCCACAGTCCATGACAGAGGAGCAGTTTTTGGAGTTCATCTCTCAGGTTCCTCCTGCGTATATGGTCGCTGCATCACAGTATTGGATCGCTCGTGGTAGCACTCATCCTGGCCTCACTACTGGCGGCCTTACTCCTGCCGGCCTCACTCCCGCTGGCATCACTCCCGCCGGTGTCACTCTTGCCAGTGTCACTCCTGTCGGTGTCACTCCTGAGGGTGGTGCTACTCCCGTAGGAGGTATGTCTCCTAGCTTTGTGACTCCACCACGACCATCTTTGCAGCCATCTCCTACTTGATCTACTACTAGACATGTGCGTTCGACACCTCAGCGCGATACAGGGTCTGGCCCGTCTCGTAGATCGAGGCCACGCTCTGGAGCACGAGGTTCTAGGAGTGGATCTACAGGTAGGTCTGGAGGCGGAGGTGACCGTTGTTTTGGAGGTAGTGCGAAGGACGTTGTGTCGCCCGCTTCTACTCCTAGGACAAGTACCTCAGATGTAGGTACGCCACGCAGTACACCACGCAGTACACCACGCAGTACACCACGCAGTACACCACGCAGTACACCACGCAGTACACCACGCAGTACACCACGCAGTACACCACGAGTACACCACGTACACCTTGGGGTGCTCATGACCATGATGACTCCAAGGTGTATAGTATCTGAGATGGAGCTCGGGTGATGGATGCGGCTGGCAAAGCAATGCGTGCACGCATGCGACAACTTTGCTCCATCCAGTTTGGACACTCCATCATGCGGAAATGGAGTGTCCACACAGACGATTTACCAAGAGTTTCGACCAGCCGATGAACAATCGATTGTTAGTTCAGAGTGGATTCTGCATACCGCACGTGAGATCATGTCGCATCAACGGTCCGAGGCTCGTCATGCATTCAGAGAAGGCTTACTAAAGCCTGTGTGGTTAGATGCTGAGGAGTGGGACATGATTCGTGATGAGCAGCAGCAGACTCCTGATCGATATCGCAAGCAACGAAATGCCGCAGCCACACGTCTAGACACGATTGGACCGTCACATTTGGGCAGCGGCGGATATGACACGATGTGTCATGAGTTTGTTAGTACCATTTCATTTATAGAATTTATTTGTGTTAAATTTCTCATATATATTTCTCTAATCTTTTTATATTTGTTTCAGGAGCTCGCAATGGGTCGTCCTCCAACACGATCAGAGGAGTCTTATGGATATAGTCATGGGTTGACTGCACTATTGCAGGACTTGGAGGGATGCGGTGCGGTAGTTTCATGGGAGCGTTTGCGATGAGGTAATTAATTTATAAACTTGGTTTTTACTTGTTTGTAATTTTCATGTGAATTTATCTCATTCCATTATTGTTCTTTGTTGCAGGACTGTTGATATGGAACGTTCTTTGCATGTGTATGGCAGTGGAAGATCAATATTTTGTATTTGATTTCCATATGGCAATACATTGTTTTGCCACATTTTATAAAAGTGTCATATATGACAGTGGTTTGCCACACTCTTGTACATGCTTCATTATTGAAATATATAACTTCTTTTGTACATTGTTCATTGTTCATTCTGATTATCGATCTCTTTTGTGTACAATAATACTCTGTTTCATGAAATCATATTTCAGTTGTCATTAGATTACACATCACATGTACTCGGTTTTTTTTGGGCAGAGTGTATTGTCTTTTGTTCAACAACATCATGGTAATGTTGTTATAGCAAAAGACAAAACATTCTGCCCAAAAAAAATTTTGTAGGTATGGTCGCCGGTATAAGCGACGGTACTCCCATTAGTGTCATCGGAATAACCGTCGGTACACCCAGGAGGCTATGCAGCAGAAACCAATTACCGACACTTATACCGACGCTTATACCGATGCATATACCGACACTTTTACGGGTGTCGAGACCGACGCCTATACCGACTCTTTGGTACCGACGCGGAGACCGACCTCTACACCGGCATCGCTGCAAATAAAGCCGCGTTCATTTTCCTCGGTAAAAACCTCAGTATACCATCGATCTGTTGTAGTGTAAGTGCATAGAGATGCAGGGAGTGCTTAGAACAAGAGGGAAAACATTGAGATTACTTGTGAACATTCAATTTTTGGTGGATATATCTAGAAATACAGTCGAAATGCTGTCGAATTTTTCCTAGGTCTCACGATAAGATTGCCATTGTATAGAGAAGTGCTTAAATTGCAAAGATGGGTGATAACATTGTGCAAATAGTTGGTGATAAGTTCAATAAAGAAAATTACCACATATGGCCGTATAGGATGGAGAATTTCTTGATGGGAAAAGGATTATGGGGATTAGTTAATGGAGAGGACGAGTGTCCTGAGTTGCCAAAGAACTTGAATGCAGAAGAGCAAAAGGAATATAAATCATGGATAGAAAAATCTAGAAAGGTTCTCCATTGCATTTTGATATGTATATCAGAGAATCTCATACCACATATTATGAAGGCTAGCATACCAAAGGAAGCTTGGGACATAATTCATAAGATATATGGTTCGTTGACGAAAGCTAGAAAAATTCACTTAAAGCAAAAGTTGCATAGTATATGGCATGGAAATAGGTCCATAACGGATTATGTGGCTGAAATTAGAAAGATCACTGATAATTTAGCTTCATAAACTGCAAGGTTGAAGATGATGATATCGTATCAGTTATACTAAATGGTCTAGGACTACAGTACAAGAGCTTAGATACTTCTATCTCAGTGAGAGGCACTATGCCAGATTTTGATGAGCTAGTAGCTCTTTGCATGACAGAAGAAGTAAAACTTGGTTTCAATGCATCGAGAAGTGGAAATTCAAGAGATTATGCATTCTTTCAGCATAGAGGAAGAGGTTCTAGTCATGGAAATTCATCTTCTAGAAATGCAAACACAATGGACATGCCAAGAGGTAGAGGAAGATCAAACTGGAGAGGTAGAGGAAGATCACAGGCACTTGGGAACTGTTACCATTGCGGCAAGTATGGCCATTTTGAGAAAGATTGTTATTATAAACAGAACAGTCAAAGAGGAAGAGGTAGAAGCCATTATGTAGAACATGGAAACTTCTCTGCTGAAAGTTCATATAGAGACTATGGCAGAGATAATATATTGGCGATGGAGCATGTTTTGAATAGTATGTCAAAGCCAGGAAACAATTATGATCTGGTACATAAACTCTCATTGCACAAATCATATGACGAGCATAGGAAACTGGTTTGAGTCAAAAGAGGCTTTGAAGACTAAATAGTATGTGGCAACTGGTGATGATACCTTACACATTTGTATTGCTAGTACAAAGAAATGGTGTTCGAAAGACATTAAGTGATGCCTTACATGTGCCTAGCATAACAAAGAGTTTAGTTTCGATTGGTCAGCTTGCAAATCAAGACATGGAAGTTATTTTCAATAAACATGGCTGTTTCATAAATCATTTTAAGTATGGAAAAGGAGGAAAATCGCTTGGTCATAGAAAAAAGATGGGTAGATTGTTCACGTTTGACATGGGTACACCCTTTTATAAGAATATGTATGCCAAGAATAGTGAATACTCAAATGTAGCTAAATTATGGCATAAATGAATTCTTCATATCAATTTGAGGAAGTTAAAATCTATGGAAAAGCAAATGTTAGTGCGTGGACTACCAAGATTTGGTCATTTAAACTTCAAAAGAATATGTGAAGCATGCCCATTTGGGAAACATCAACGTATGAAGTTTCGAAAAAGATAAATGCATAGAAGGTGACTTCTAGAGCTAATCCATAGTGATGTGGTTGGACCTCCTAGAACAAAATTCGTTGGTGGCTCACTATATTTTTTGATATTCGTTGATGATTATAGCCCATATACATGGATTTATTTCTTGAAGCATAAGACTAAAGTTTTTGAGTGCTTTGTGAGATTCAAAAATATGATTGAAAAGTAGTTGGGAATGTATATAAAATACCCACGATCGAATTCAGGGGGAGAATGTATCTCAAGAGAATTTGATCAATACCTTAGTGATCATGGAATCAGAAGGCAATTATCTTGTAGATATACACCACAACAAAATGGTGTTGCAAAACGCAAAAATCGTGTGATTGAAGAAGTTGCTAGAGCCATGTTGAATGAAAAGAACATGCCAAATATGTTTTGGTTATAAGCTTGTCATACGACTCTACATGTTATAAATAGATCTCCAACAGGCATGGTTTATGATCTCACTCCTTATGAGAGGCTATGGAAGCATAAGCCAAATGTGAGCTATTTACGAGTGTTTGGAAGTATTTATTATGCACACGTGCCTAGTCAATTGAGACACAAATTTGAGGCTAAATCTACAAAGTGCATATTTGTTGGATACTCAGAAGAAAAGAAAGGATGTAGATGTTATAATCCTGTTACAAAAGAATGTATAGTAAGAAGAGATGTTATATTGGATGAAAATGCATCATGGTATGCACCCAAAGACATGGTTGTGATAGAGAATGATATGGACCATTCTATGCATAATATTCATGATGAGCCAGGAACAAGTCATAGACATTTTGATCATGAAGAAAGTCAAGACTATGGTTCATATGAGTTTCCTACACCTGAAACGTCATGGAGTGAAAATGTGAAGGACTATCCAAGAAGAAAGGAGAACGAGAACGATACGTACATGTCTAATTCAGATATTGATGATGAGAAAGTTACGCCTGGCATGTTGAAAAATATAAAGGAGAAATATGTTCCTCCACATGCAAGGAAAGAGACACGTTCAAGATCATATGAAGAAACACTTTTGAGATGATCTACGAGAGTAAGACATCCTATGGATAGACTGAAT
>CM035430.1:61300687-61400687 GCA_020310875.1 Ceratopteris richardii | reverse complement strand
TGCCATATTCAAGGAAAGGATTCATGCATGAAGACTACCTAGACTTGGTACACACAGATGTTTGGGGACCTAGAAAGGACCCTTCCATTTCAGGTTCAAGGTATTATGTGTCCTTCATTGATGACTATAGCAGGTGGACTATCTTATACTTTATGAAGCATAAAGATGAAGTGTTTAATTGTTTCAAGAGGTATCTTGCACTTGTTGAAAACCAAAGAGGAAGAAGCTTGAAGAGGCTAAGGTCAGATGGTGGAGGAGAATACTTCTCAAATGAGTTTGAAGATTTCTTGCAGGAAAGAGGCATCAAGAGGGAGATAACCACAAGGTACTCACCTGAACAAAATGGAGTAGCTGAAAGAAGGAATAGACTCATAGTAGAAATAGCTAGGTCTATGCTTAATGAAAAGAAGCTGCCAAATTATCTTTGGGCAGAAGGTGTATCCACTGCCACCTATCTCATAAATAGGTTGCCATCCAAATCACTTGATGGTATGACACCATATGAAGCTTGGCATGGTAAGAGACCTTCTCTGGATCATTGCAAAATATTTGGTTGTGTAGCATATGTGCATATTCCCTCACAGGTAAGGGGAAAGCTAGACCCTAAAGCTGAAAAATGTATATTCATTGGTTATGATTTGAACCAAAAGGGATACAGATTCTACAACCCAACAAACAAAGGCTTCAAGGTAAGCAGAGATGTCATCTTTGATGAGAATGACTCTTGGTATGAGAATGAATGCAGGAAGGTTAGTCTACCCTATGATATGGAAGAAGATTTCCCAAAGCTCACCAAGGAGGAATCAATTCAGAAAGATGAATCAAGTTCAGATGATGATGATACAATAAACCTTGAGGAATTCAAGGCATGGAAGTCCAAAGGAAAGATGAAGATGAAAAAGCTAGAGGATATACCAGAATCCTCAACTCAAGCAATGAGGAGATCTCAGAGAGAAAAAAAGAAGCCTATCAGATATGGGTATGATACTTCTCTTGTAACCAAGCATTCTGTATATCTTGCAAAGGATTTGTTGAATGAAGAACCAGGTACCTATGAAGAAGCAATCACCAAACCAGAATGGAAAGAAGCTATGGATGAAGAAATGGAAGCTCTCAAGGAGAGTGATACTTGGGACTTGGTACCCAAGAAGGATTCTATGAAGGTGATAGGATCCAGATGGATCTACAAGCTAAAGAGAAATTCAGATGGAACAATCAGCAGGTACAAAGCTAGGTTGGTAGCCAAGGGTTTTGCACAAACCCAAGGCATTGATTATGAGGAGACATTTTCTCCTGTGGCTAAAATGCCAACTATCAAAATATTGGTGAGTGTAGCTGCATCCAAGAATTGGAACATGTACCAATTAGATGTCAAGAATGCTTTCTTGAATGGATGGATATCTGAAGAAGTCTACATGTCACAACCACCTGGCTATGAAGATCCCAAGAAGGTAAACTATGTTTGTAAATTGAAGAAGGCTCTGTATTGTTTGAAGCAGGCACCTAGAGCATGGAATTACAGGTTGACAACCTACCTCCATGACCAAGGATTTGTGATGAGTAAAGCAGACACTTCCCTATTCATAAAGAGGAGTAGTACAGAGGTAATCTACTTGTGTGTTTATGTTGATGACATCATCATTACAGGCAATGATGTCAATGGGATTAGACACATCAAAGGACACATGATGAAAGAGTTCAAGATTAATGATCTTGGATTATTGAAGTACTTCTTAGGTCTTGAGTTAGTCTACACCAACTCAGGTATATATATCACTCAAAAGAAGTATGTACAGGATATGGTCAAGAAGTTTGGCTTGCCAATGCCACTCAAGAAGCTATCTGGTTGAAGCTTTTATATACAGAGTTAGGCCTATACACTAGGCCTCCAATTATCTTTGGAGATAACACAAGCTCTCTTCACCTTGCAGCTAATCCAATATATCATGCTAGAACCAAACACATAGAGGTTCATTACCACTATGTGAGAGAGAAGTTGCTTAGTAAAGACATTCAATTGACATATGTGTCTACTAATATGCAATGTGCAGATTTACTCACTAAAGCGTTGGATGGAAACAAGCTATGCAGATTCAAATCCATGATTGGATTGCAGGAAGTAATTGAAGATTGAAGATGAAGACTTAAGCTAAAGTGCTTGGCTTGAGGGGGAGCTGTTGGTGCATTTCAAGCCTTCACACTTGGCTTGGAACCCTTGAAGGATATCACTATGAGAAGCTAGAACCATAGGAACACTTGCCTATGTGTTATTACCATTTTATCTCTTGTAAAAGTCTAAATGACTTGGCATGTAAAATGATCACACCTACTTGATTAGAGTCGTGGAATTTGGATGGTGTGCTTGGAGAGAATATATCCCTACATTTAGTGGAGTGATCATAGGAGATTTGAATTTGAATTCAAATTCAAATCTCAACTCAACTTCTATAAAAGAAGTACTTGAATTTTAGCTAGTCCAATTGAGCTCACTCCCCGAGGCATTCTACCATTGTAACTCTCTGTGTGTTAGTGCTACTTCATAGCCTACACCAGAACACCTCATTTAGCTATGCTTGTCATGCTAATGGGATTGTACAACTACATCAATCAATAGAAGTATACACATTCATTATCTCTGGTTTTCTCTGAGTCATCATCTCCAAGTCTGTCAACTTCAACAGGGCATATCTCAGGATCTACTGAACCAAATCAAGTGATTCAAAGCACATTCGAACCAGCTCTAAGCATACTACATGTCTACAAAATGTCAAGGCCAAAGGATCAGCTATCACGGAGAAATCTTGCTCGAAGTAACCTCTGGTATTCTGCTGCAGTGTTCCTAAAAAGTCGGGGGTACATATAATTTTGCTAAACATATTTCTCAGAGTATAGTTTGTCATTTCCTTTCATTCCACTTGCAAATGATAGCTTGATAAGCTAATTCAATATGTCCAGAAGGAATTAGATCAATTGTAAGTGTGCTGGTCACACTGAGTGAAAGACTGAGCAGGTGTCAATACCAAAATAGCAAGTTTTCTTGGATTTGTGAAGTGCAAAGTTATCTGTTTTGATTTGATCATTACACATATCAATTGCAAAGTACATATATGCTTTCTTGGTATCATTTGGAAGCTAAGCTAGTGTACTAAGCATATCTGAAGCAAAGGAGGGCTGGAGCAAAGCAGGGTTAGCAGCTTCAACTCAGTCTCTTGAGTGCATCCAACCATCCTCTCCCAACATATTTTCCCATCTCTAGATCTCTTGGATCACATACCTTTCATGTATAAGACATATCTATTGGGGTTCAACAACACATAACTACCTCCTCACACTAAAAACTCTTGAAAGATCAATTCTTGAAACTAAATCACACACTTAAAGAGAAAATACTCATGAATTAACACACCAAATGCATTTTGCGTCAACACATACTCAAGACTAAATCATCCGAGATAGATGTAAACCCACACTGTGCAAATATGACTAAGCAAAGACTTCAAGAATATTTTTCAGAATATCAGGAATTACAAGAACTTCGTGATAAAAAATCATTTATACTGACGGTACAAAACAATACTACTTGGTTTTAGCATTCGCTAGATTTCTTGACTCTCCTCTTGTTCTTCTTTCTTCATTTCCTCTACTTTTCTCTCTTTACACCAAAAATAGAAAACATATATATACCAGAACCAATACACAATGACCTACTTCATGGGACATCATCATTACAACTAAATTATAACTAAACGTTAAAATTCCAATTCATCAATGATCGGATTTCACAAAGATTGGACTTACCAAATATCCCACTTAGTAGACAATAAATATCCAACTAGACTACTTTTCTTGCAAAATCTTCTCCCCTTAACACCAAGCACTACCGAGTGGATAATTTTGCAAAAATTTGACACCAATCCACAAATCCTTGATTGAGCATAACTAAACTCGACTTCCTGTTTAGATTCTCCTCTTCTGTCATGTTTAGGACTAGTTTATTCTCGTCCTCTTTCTCTACTTCCTTTTGAATCTCCCTTTGCTCCACAAGTACGCCTTGATCTTCTTTCCCCTACATTAGAGTCTACTGAACATGAACCTGTAGATCATTCTTGAAATTCTATTGTAGAAATTTTTCCTTTAAATCTGCTAGGTGCTTGTAGAGGAGGTACTGGGGTATCCACTTTTATCAAAAGTAGAGAACAAAGATTAACTCATTCAGTACGTCGCCTACTCAAGGGGGGTTGTCTTTAGGGAAGTATACCCTTTAACATTTCTGTGAGCAGACAGAAGGGTTGTACATACTCTAGAAATATTAATCAACAAATGACCACAGAAGACCATATATTTCTTGATTTGAATCAGCTGATTACAAGGTTGGGCAGAGTGATGCTCAAAAAGTGCAAGCTCAGGGCTAACATGCCACTCTAAAAGTAAATAACCTCAATGCAACAGAGTCTTCCCATCAGCTTAAGGGGCCAATTATATGCAGACTAACTCAGAACAATACAAATGGTAAAGGATTTCTCAAGAGAATAGAGCTTAACAACACTGACTCACAGAAAAGAAAAGAATCCAAGCCACTCTCTTACACTATAGTGCTCATAGCCCTCCACTGAGAAGCCTACCCTCTGTATCCACACTACAAAGTAGCTCCTACAATAGGCTTGAAACCACAAAGGGCAAGAGAGGACTTCTGCACGTACGTACGAACCACTGTATCTCTAAAAAATTGTACATCCCCTGAGCACAAATCCATTTTTTTTTTATAGGCCCCAATAGGTCAAGAGGGCCTTGCTTCACGTCCACTGATCACGCGCCGGTGGATTGCCCAAAATTGAAGGGGTAGGTCAATATTGGAGGGGTAGCTCAAATATTCCACTTGATTTGAATTGGATCCACAAAAATAGGTAGTCGCCGTGAATGGTTGGCGGCAACATTTGTTTATCCACTTTCACTTTTAATAGTTTCCTTTTTACCTTTTCTCAACCAAAGAGCTTCGAGTCCAAATTTGCACAAATGTGTATACAAAGGCTTACTGTGTTTAGGAGTTCCCCTCCTGACGATTGATGACGGCCATGCTAGCATCCACTGGTTCGTCAATGCTCCGTACCATACATATAGCCTCCTCATGTGTAATTACATCCCATAGTCTATCACTTGCAATCACCAAAAATCCAACATCCTCGGTTATTTTTTCCTCCTCCTTTTCATTGTGTGATAGTGCAAACATAAACTTCGGCATCAAATAGACCTCCAAACTTCGTATATCATTTTGAAATGTTCCATTGCGGAAGCCACCCTCCAAACCTCTCCTTGCCGCTACCATTGTTGTCCTTAGAAGCAAGAGATGATAGGCTACTTAAATTATAGGGTGTGTGCGTGTATGCGCGTGTATGTGGGTGTACGTGTGTGTATGTGTGGGTGTGCGTGTGTGTATGTGTGAGTGTGTGTGTGTGTGGGTGTGATTGTGTGTGGGTGTGTGTGTGTGTGCGTGTGGTTGTGTATGTGTGGGTGCACGTGTGTGTTTGTGTATATGTGTGTGTGAATGTGTATGTGAGGATGTGTGTGTGTATGCATGTGTGTGGGAGTGAGAGGGGGCGGGGGGTGCGGGAGGCAGCGGGTGAGCGGGTTATGCATGTGTGAAGGGTGGTGTGAGGGGTGGGCCGCGGGGAGAATCAGCGGGGGTGCGGGGAAGTGCAGCAGGGGGTGCGGGGGAGTAGCAGCGGGTGTTCGGGGGAGTAGCAGCTGGGGTGCGAGCGGATATAGGTGGAGCTGCGGGGAGGGTGAGCGGGGGTGCGGGGGAGTATAGGCGGGGGTGCGGCGGATATAGGCGGAGCTGCGGGGAGGGTGAGCGGGGGTGTGGGGGAGTAGCAGCAGGGGTGCGGGCGGGTATAGGCTGAGCTGCGGGGAGGGTGAGCGGGGGAGTTGGGGGGGGCAGCGGGGTGGCGGGGGAGGAGAGAGAGGGAGGGGAGGGAGAGAGAGAGAGAGAGAGAGAGAGAGAGAGAGAGAGAGAGAGAGAGAGAGAGAGAGAGAGAGAGAGAGAGAGAGAGAGAGAGAGAAAAGAGATCAATTACACGGCTGCGGATGATAAGGGGGAGAGAGGGGTCACACGCAGGGAGAGAGAGAGAGAAAAAAAGGATCTGCCTTTTCACTAATGGGCCGCCTTCAATTGACGAACAAAAAGTACGAATGTCACTGAAGATACCATCAGTAATCCATTCACTAATGATTCCATCTAATTGAACTTGATTTATGCCACTGTCTTTAGAGCTCGACCTCTGCTTGTGCTCGCTCAAGATCATCCATTTCAACATTCCACGGGTAGGGTTCTATATCCAAGAACAGGTACAAAGCCGCAATTTGCTCCAAGTAAGGTGTGTGGTCTTCTCCCTCGTAGTCCACAATTTTCTTAATTGCATATATATCTTCCAAACAAGGAGGGGTACTACAGACCCCCACATCAGGATTTTGCACCGACTCGGTGCAATTTCGTTCTCATCCGCTTATTGAATAAACGAAATAACTACCAATACTTGAATGACATGTGGTATGTACAGTGGTTGGAATCCTCCCAAGTTGACTTAGTTTAGATACTTCTTCACCCTGGAGATGTTGACCAGAGGAATCCTTTTGCCCTGCAGATCTTCCAGATGCACTGCGCCATGTGGCAATACCTTAATTACCTTATAAGGTCCTATCCATTTGGGTGCCAATTTAGTTGAAATTGCTGGGACCTGATGCACTAAAACCATGGTCCCTTCCTGAACTTCATTGGACCTCAAATACCTGTCATGCAATCTCTTGCGCTCTTCTTGTGTTACCAGAAGTTTCTGCATTGCCCCTTCCCTGTATTCTTCTAATGCCACCAATCTCTGAATGGGGGGTTCAATTCCAATGGTTTTGATTCGTATTTCCTTTCTGATAACGAACTCGAATGGTGCCAATGCCTCTTTCCCATATACTAACCGAAATGGAGTCTCGCTTGTGGTTCCCCTTTTCGTGGTTCTGAAAGCCCAAATTGCACCGATCAGTGCTAGCGGCCAGGAGCTTTGATGGTCGAAAGATAATTTGCAAAGGAATCCAATCAAAATCTTATTGGAACTCTCTGCTTGGCCATTTGCCCTCGGATAGTAGGCACAAGATTTTTTATGGAAGATTTTGTACCTGTCAAATATAAACTGGAGCAATTGATTTACAAAATGTGTCCCCCTATCACTAGTAATTTCCAGTGGGCAACCAAATCTTGAGAAAATACATTTATACAAAAATTTAGCTACTGTTAAAGTCGTGCAATCCACAGTAGCTTTAGCCTCTATCCATTTAGTGGCATAACATGTGGCCATCAAAATATATTTTCTACCTCCAGGTTGACCAGTTGGACTAATTGGCCCTATGAAATCAAGACCCCATCGTTCAAATGGGATCCATCCTGTAGATATGACCAATGGTTGGAAATTCAATCTGGTTGGCGCGGGGGCACACCTCTGGCAGATGTGGCATTCTTTAGCAAACTTGATTGCATCTTTGAAAATATGAGGCCACCATAAACCCTTGTGGATGATTCTATGAGCCAATTCTTCCCCCTTTAGGTGTCCTTCACTGTGTGCAGCCTCTAGCAAAAGATTTACCTCCTCTGGATAGACACACCTTCTCAATATATCATCCTCACAGTATTTATATAAATTTCCATGTATAAGAGAATATGCTTTGGTTTTCAAAAGCAAACTTCTTTTCTCTACAGGTGTCAAGTGTTCTGGGATCTTTCCAATAGTAAGAACATGGAGAATTTCATCATACCAACCAGTCCGAATTGCTACTAGAAAAAGATTGCTATCCACTAGTTCATCATTAATTCCTGTTGCCTTTTCACTCATTGCAGTCCTGGACACCTGATCTGCCAAGTAATGCTCTTTTCCTAGCTTAATATGAATATCAAAATTAAATTCTTGAAATAAGATTAACCATCTCCAAATCCTTCCAGCTACTCTAGGCTTGTTTATCAAATACTTCAAGGGCTGATGATCAGAGATAACAATGAAATGTACACCAAGGAGATAATGTCGAAACTTCTGAAGAGCAAATACGATAGCCAAACCTTCTCTTTCCGTTGTACTATAATTTCTTTGAGCTTGGTTGAGTAGTCTGCTCGCATGCGAGATAGGTCTATCCACTTTGTGAGATGATGGTTGAGCTAAAACTGCACCAACAGCATGAAGACTAGCATCTGTATGCACATGAAATTCCAATGACCAATTAGGAACACTTAAAAGTGGAGCAGTACATAGCCTCAACTTTAGTTCACAAAATGCTTTGTCAGCTTGAGCACTCCATGAGAAAGGGATCTTTTTGCTGGTAAGCCTTGACAAGGGCTTAGCAATTTCTGAATACATCCTAATGAATCTTCTGTGATACCCTGCATGGCCCAAGAAACTTTGCACTTCCTTTGGGCTTTGTGGAATTGGCATGGAAAGAATAGTTGTAACCTTTGCAGGGTCAACAGTTATGCCTTCAGCAGATACTATGTGACCGAGAAGAGTGCCCTTAGTGACCAAAAAGTGACATTTATTAGGATTCAATTTCAAACCTGTTTTGAGACATTGCTCAAAAATTTCTTTTAGATTTTCCAAATGGTCATGGAAATCTTGAACTGCTGCCCTTCTATCTGTACCTGAAAATACTGAAAAGTCATCCATGAAAATGCGTAGAAAGGTTGTTAACCATTTTCCCAATATCAGATACATCGTTCTATTAAATGAAGCTGGCGCATTCTTCAAACCAAAAGCCATGCGAGTATAGACATAAGTGCCCCAGGGAGTAACAAAGGCTGTTTTGTCCCTATCATCAGGATGGATCAGTATCCGATTGTAGCCACTAAAACCATCCAAGAAACTATACAAAGTGTGACCACCTACTTCCTCAAGTACTTGCTCTGTGAAGGGCTGAGGAAATCCATCTTGAATGGTCACTTTATTCAAAGCACGAAAATCAACACATACTCTTATTTTTCCACTATTTCTCTTGGGCACAATAATCATAGAAGAAAGCCACCTGGAATGTTCTACTGGCACAATTATACCTGCTTCCTCTAGTTTTGTAATCTCCGCTTTTACCACCTCTGCATATTTCGGATTGAGTCGATATGGCCTACTTCTTACAGGCGCGGCTCCCTCAACTAAGGGTATCCGATGTAACCCAAGCTCTTCTGGTATCCCTGTTAGATCTTTGTAGGACCATGCAAAGACACTTTTATAGGTAAAGAGCAAAGAAGTTACCTTCTGTAGCAAGGGAGGATAATGCCACAACCAGGATGCCAAATGGACTACTTGAGGGTTCTCTTCATCCCCTAAATTTACTTCTTGAACCAATGTTTCAGGAGTACTCTTGCTTGAGAAATCATCTCCACTATATGCAGGAGTGGATTTTAATTTATATTCTGCAACATGTTCTTCCATCCATCCTTGACGTATATCTGCAAAAGGAAGATCTTCTCTGCTCTTAAGTTCATAACCTTCTACCTCCGATACTTTTATATTGGTTGCCTCTTCAAAGCTTGTATTTTCCTTCAATTTCTCATTCTCCAACACCTTGTGGTCTTCATTGCTCTTTCCTGTAATTACCTTATCTGCAACTTCTTCCTCAATTTCATTGATCTCCACCGTGCAACACTATGCACTTCCCATCATCCAATTTAACAATGTATCATCTTCTTGGGGTAGAGAGGGCATTACCTGAGTATCCACAGTATATCCAGTGGTTTTTCCTGAGTCAAATCCCTCTTCCAAATGTAATTGCAGTTGGCTATTGGTGCTTGTTGAAATCCATAGTTTGTTTTTCCCCCAATCTTGCAAAGCTTTTGCTTGTCTCAGCCAAGGTCTCCCCAGGAGTAAAGGGTAAGAAGTCTTCTGTGGAAGTGCAATAACAACAAAATCTAGAACAAAGTGGCAGCCCTGTACTACCATCAGTATCTTTTCAATAATGCCAAGAGGCGCAACCTGATGTTGATCTGCTAATGTAATCGTGAATGGTGCCAACTTGGTGGGGTTCAATTTCAGTTTCTTCATTGTAAAATCTGGCATCAAATTGATACCAGAGCCTCCATCTATGATCACACCTGTGAGAGCTTCATCCTTTATACAAACAAATAATCTTGAGCTTTGGTAGTTTGCTAAGGATGCAGGGGGAAAATCAACCATGAAACCATCTATACTAGGTGATTGGACCAAGTGAGCAAAGTGTATAATCTTCAGTAAGTCACTTCTTATTTTTGAATCCATCCTTATAAGTTCATATAGACTAACCTTGTGATGAATCCCTTTCAAGATTTGTTCAATGTTTACCTCCTGAGTGTTTTCTTGCAGACTTGTTGGTTGGCCCTTTAGAGAAGTAGTCATCTTATCATAAGCTCCTTCAATTTCTACTTGGTCCTTCCATCCAAACTTCTTTTCTTCCTCTTTATCCTGAAATCCTTGTTGTTCCTCCTTATGAAATCCTTGTTGCTCCTCCCTATGGATTGTTGCTGCTTGTCTAGCTCTAGTCATCATGGGCATTGCAGAGGATGAAACAGCATAAGACTGAGTGGTTTTCCCTTCTTCATGTGGAGAGACTGCAATCATGTGGATTGGAGCAGGACGACCCCTTGGGCAATCTTTGGTATAATGATCCTTGGCCTCTGGACAATGTTGACAAGGAGGTGCATCTTCTAGGAGGGAACACCTATTTTGCATGTGGCCGTACTCACCACAACGATAGCACATCAAAGGTCTATTATATCTAGGCTTTGCAGGCCGATTCTCCTCTCTATTAGATGTATTTGACGTACTAGCATAATATGATTCCAAATTTTGAGGGTTACCTCTCTGCTGTGTACCCTTGAGGTAGTAGGAATCTCTGGCTTCATGACCATCTTTTCCACAAAATTGACAGCTTACCTTAATAGGGCAACTAGCATTGGAATGTCCATTGTTGTTACAGATTGTACACCAAATTTGTCTCCTTATATCTTGAGTGGTCTTCAAATCTTCTAGCTCACGGAGAAGTTGGGTTACTTCATCATTAGTGCGTCGCACTGGTGGCAAGACCTTCTCTTCTTGTTGATTTTGTTGCATTTTTAATGCCTCCAGTTCCCTCCTTAGTTGCTCAATAGGATCGAGGTCTGCAACATACTTTGGTTGTGTATCCCCTTCAAAAAGTTTCCTTGCTTCTTCAATGCATGATGCCGCTGCAACAAAATCATTGAGGGTTGCATCTTATCTAAGAGACTCACAAAGCTTCTGCTGAGATGACCTGCGCAGAGCCTTTTCTATCCATTTTTTAACCAAGAAGTCACCTGGAGCATGTGGGAGACGTGGAACAAGTGCTTTTGTTCTAGTGTGAAGTTCATGAAAGGATTCACCTGGTCTTAGCTTCAAGTTCTCTAGCTGATCTAGAGCTCTTTCCGAGGAATCACTTGGTCGGAATGTCTGTGAGAATGCCGCCTTCAGAGCCTCCCATGTAGTGAAATGGCCATCTGCATATTGACTATACCATTTATCTGCAAGATCCTCCAATGTGGATGGAAAGAGCGCCAACATTGCATCCTCTCTATTCTGCAGACCTCGTCCACGACATAAAGAGATGAATCTCCTCACATGATCATCAGCATCCTTATAAGCTTGTCCCTTGAAGGTAGGGAATTTGATGTTTAATCTAGAGAGCAAATGAGAGAGGTCCTCCATTTGTACTGGTGTTTCTTCAGACGTATCTGAGGAGAAGTCTAGAGTTCTCCTATACCCCTCTTTTCACAATGGTGTCGCACCCAAATCAATAGATAAATTTAGGGAGGGCAGAGGGGAGGTAGACTCACTAGCCGTGGTTATTGCTAACTTGTTAAGGCTCCGCCGAACACGAAGAGACTCCTTATCTGCTCGTGTATGGGTCTTGTACCTATTCGCAAACGTAATAGGGCAAAACACCTCTCACAGAAATGCAAAGGTCCCACCGTGCGTGCCAAACTGTAGAGGAGGTACTGGGGTATCCACTTTTATCAAAAGTAGAGAACAAAGATTAACTCATCCAGTATGTCGCCTACTCAAGGGGGGTTCTCTTTGGGGAAGTATAGCCTTTAACATTTCTGTGAGCAGACAGAAGGGTTGTACATACTCTCGAAATATTAATCAACAAATGACCACAGAAGACCATATATTTCTTGATTTGAATCAGCTGATTACAAGTTTGGGCAGAGTGATGCTCATAAAGTGCAAGCTCAGGGCTAACATGCCACTCTAAAAGTAAATAACCTCAATGCAACAGAGTCTTCCCATCAGCTTAAGGGGCCAATTATATGCAGACTAACTCAGAACAATACAAATGGTAAAGGATTTCTCAAGAGAATAGAGCTTAACAACAACACTGACTCACAGAAAAGAAAAGAATCCAAGCGACTCTCTTACACTATAGTGCTCATAGCCCTCCACTGAGAAGCCTACCCTATGTATCCACACTACAGAGTAGCTCCTACAATAGGCTTGAAACCACAAAGGGCAAGAGAGGACTTCTGCACGTACGTACGAACCACTGTATCTCTAAAAAATTGTACATCCCCTTGAGCACAAATCCGTTGTTTTTTTATAGGCCCCAATAGGTCAAGAGGGCCTTGCTTCATGTCCACTGATCACGCGCCGGTGGATTGCCCAAAATTGAAGGGGTAGGTCAATATTGGAGGGGTAGCTCAAATATTCCACTTGATTTGAATTGGATCCACAAAAATAGGTAGTCGCCGTGAATGGTTGGCGGCAACATTTGTTTATCCACTTTCACTTTTAATAGCTTCCTTTTTACCTTTTCTCAACCAAAGAGCTTCCAGTCCAAATTTGCACAAATGTGTATACAAAGGGTTGCTCTGTTTAGGAGTTCCCCTTCTGACGATTGATGATGGCCATGCTAGCATCCACTGGTTCGTCAATGCTCCGTACCATACATATAGCCTCCTCATGTGTAATTACATCCCATAGTCTATCACTTGCAATCACCAAAAATCCAACATCCTCGGTTATTTTTTCCTCCTCCTTTTCATTGTGTGATAGTGCAAACATAAACTTCGGCATCAAATAGACCTCCAAACTTCGTATATCATTTTGAAATGTTCCATTGCGGAAGCCACCCTCCAAACCTCTCCTTGCCGCTACCATTGTTGTCCTCAGAAGCAAGAGATGATAGGCTACTTAAATTATAGGGTGTGTGCGTGTATGCACGTGTATGTGGGTGTACGTAAGTGTATGTGTGGGTGTGCGAGTGTGTATGTGTGAGTGTGTGTGTGTGTGGGTGTGATTGTGTGTGGGTGTGTGTGTGTGCGTGTGGTTGTGTATGTGTGGGTGCACATGTGTGTTTGTGTATGTGTGTGTGAATGTGTATGTGAGGATGTGTGTGTGTATGCATGTGTGTGGGAGTGAGCGGGGGCAGGGGGTGCGGGAGGCAGCGGGTGAGGGGGTTATGCATGTGTGAGGGGTGGTGTGAGGGGTGGCCGCGGGGAGAGTCAACGGGGGTGCGGGGAAGTGCAGCGGGGGGTGTTGGGGAGTAGAAGTGGGTGTGCGGGGGAGTATACGCGGGGGTGTGGGCAGATATAGGCGGAGCTGCAGGGAGAGTGAGCGGGGGTGTGGGGGAGTATACGCGGGGGTGCGGGCGGATATAGGTGGAGCTGTGGGGAGGGTGAGCGGGGGTGCGGGGGAGTAGCAGCGGGGGTGCGGGCGGGTATAGGCGGAGCTGCGGGGAGGGTGAGCGGGGGAGTTGGGGCGGCAGCGGGGTGGCGGTGGAGGAGAGAGAGGGAGGGGAGGGAGGGAGAGAGAGAGAGAGAGAGAGAGAGAGAGAGAGAGAGAGAGAGAGAGAGAGAGAGAGAGAGAGAGAGAGAGAGAGAGAGAGAGAAGAGATCAATTACACGGCTGCGGATGATAAGGGGGAGAGAGGGGTCACACGCGGGGAGAGAGAGAGAGAGAGAAAAAGGATCTGCCTTTTCACTAATGGGCCGCCTTCAATTGACGAACAAAAAGTACGAATGTCACTGAAGATACCATCAGTAATCCATTCACTAATGATTCCATCTAATTGAACTTGATTTATGCCACTGTCTTTAGAAGCTCAACCTCTGCTTGTGCTCGCTCAAGATCATCCATTTCAACATTCCACGGGTAGGGTTCTATACCCAAGAACAGGTACAAAGCCGCAATTTGCTCCAAGTAAGGTGTGTGGTCTTCTCCCTCGTAGTCCACAATTTTCTTAATTGCATATATATCTTCCAAAATATGGCCTTTTATCCACACGCCAGGATCTCCACGATAGAATATGCATGTTACTTCAACAGCTAGCAATCATGTGGCCCTCACACTCAGAGAGAGAAACAAGGAGGGGTACTACAGACCCCCACATCAGGATTTTGCACCGACTCGGTGCAATTTCCTTCTCATCCGCTTATTGAATAAACGAAATAACTGCCAATACTTGAATGACATGTGGTATGTACAGTGGTTGCAATCCTCCCAAGTTGACTTAGTTTAGATACTTCTTCACCCTGGAGATGTTGACCAGAGGAATCCTTTTACCCTGCAGATCTTCCAGATGCACTGCGCCATGTGGCAATACCTTAATTACCTTATAAGGTCCTATCCATTTGGGTGCCAACTTAGTTGAAATTGCTGGGACCTGATGCACTAAAACCATGGTCCCTTCGTGAACTTCATTGGACCTCAAATACCTGTCATGCAATCTCTTGCGCTCTTCTTGTGTTACCAGAAGTTTCTGCATTGCCCCTTCCCTGTATTCTTCTAATGCCACCAATCTCTGAATGGGGGGTTCAATTCCAATGGTTTTGATTCGTATTTCCTTTCTGATAATGAACTCGAATGGTGCCAATGCCTCTTTCCCATATACTAACCGAAATGGAGTCTCGCCTGTGGTTCCCCTCTTCGTGGTTCTGAAAGCCCAAATTGCACCGATCAGTGCTAGCGGCCAAGAGCTTTGATGATCGAAAGATAATTTGCGAAGTAATCCAATCAAAATCTTATTGGAACTCTCTGCTTGGCCATTTGCCCTCGGATAGTAGGCACAAGATTTTTCATGGAAGATTTTGTACCTGTCAAATATAAACTGGAGCAATTGATTTACAAAATGTGTGCCCCTGTCACTAGTAATTTCCAGTGGGCAACCAAATCTTGAGAAAATACATTTATACACAAATTTAGCTACTGTTAAAGCCGTGTAGTCCACAGTAGCTTTAGCCTCTATCCATTTAGTGGCATAACATGTGGCCATCAAAATATATTTTTTACCTCCAGGTTGACCAGTTGGACTAATTGGCCCTATGAAATCAAGACCCCATCGTTCAAATGGGAGCCATCCTGTAGATATGACCAATGGTTGGAACTTCAATCTGGTTGGCGCGGGGGCACACCTCTGGCAGATGTGGCATTCTTTAGCAAACTTGATTGCATCTTTGAAAATATGAGGCCACCATAAACCCTTGTGGATGATTCTATGAGCCAATTCTTCCCCCTTTAGGTGTCCTTCACTGTGTGCAGCCTCTAGCAAAATATTTACCTCCTCTGGATAGACACACCTTCTCAATATATCATCCTGACAGTATTTATATAAATTTCCATTTATAAGAGAATATGCTTTGATTTTCAAAAGAAAACTTCTTTTCTCTACAGGTGTCAAGTGTTCTGGGATCTTTCGAGTAGTAAGAACATGGAGAATTTCATCATACCAACCAGTCCGAATTGCTACTAGAAAAAGATTGCTATCCACCAGTTCATCATTAATTCCTGTTGCCTTTTCACTCATTGCAGTCCTAGACACCTGATCTACCATGTAATGCTCTTTTCCTGGCTTATTATGAATATCAAAATTAAATTCTTGAAATAAGAGTAACCATCTCCAAATCCTTCCAGCTACTCTAGGCTTGTTTATCAAATACTTCAAGGGTTGATGATCAGAGATAACAATGAAATGTACACCAAGGAGATAATGTCGAAACTTCTGAAGAGCAAATACGATAGCCAAACCTTCTCTTTCCGTTGTACTGTAATTTCTTTCAGCTTGGTTGAGTAGTCTGCTGGCATAGGAGATAGGTCTATCCACATTGTGAGATGATGGTTGAGCTAGAACTGCACCAACAGCATGAAGACTAGCATCTGTATGCACATGAAATTCCAATGACCAATTAGGAACACTTAAAAGTGGAGCACTACATAGCCTCAACTTTAGTTCACAAAATGCTTTGTCAACTTCAGCACTCCATGAGAAAGGGATCTTTTTGCTGGTAAGCCTTGACAAGGGCTTAGCAATTGCTGAATACATCCTAATGAATCTTCTGTGATACCGTGCATGCCCCAAGAAACTTTGCACTTCCTTTGGGCTTTGTGGAATTGGCATGGAAAGAATAGCTGTAACCTTTGCAGGGTCAACAGTTATGCCTTCAGCAGATACTATGTGACCAAGAAGAGTGCCCTTAGTGACCAAAAAGTGACATTTATCAGGATTCAATTTCAAACCTGTTTTGAGACATTGCTCAAAAACTTCTTTTAGATTTTCCAAATGGTCATGGAAATCTTGAACTGCTGCCGTTCTATCTGTACCTGAAAATACTGAAAAGTCATCCATGAAAATGCGTAGAAAGGTTGTTAACCATTTGCCCAATATCAGATACATCGTTCTATTAAATGAAGCTGGCGATTCTTCAAACCAAAAGCCATGCGAGTATAGACATAAGTGCCCCAGGGAGTAACAAAGGCTGTTTTTTCCCTATCATCAGGATGCATCACTATCTGATTGTAGCCACTAAAACCATCCAAGAAACTATACAAAGTGTGACCACCTACTTCCTCAAGTACTTGCTCTATGAAGGGCTGAGGAAATCCATCTTGAATGGTCACTTTATTCAAAGCACGAAAATCAACACATACTCTTATTTTTCCACTATTTTTCTTGGGCATAATAACCATAGAAGAAAGCCACCTGGAATGTTCTACTGGCACAATTATACCTGCTTCCTCTAGTTTTGTAATCTCCGCTTTTACCGCCTCTGCGTACTTCGGATTGAGTCGATATGGCCTACTTCTTACAGGCGCGGCTCCCTCAACTAAGGGTATCCGATGTAACCCAAGCTCTTCTGGTATCCTTGTTAGATCTTTGTAGGACCATGCAAAGACACTTTTATAGGTAAAGAGCAAAGAAGTTACCTTCTGTAGCAAGGGAGGATAATGCCACAACCAGGATGCCAAATGGACTACTTGAGGGTTCTCTTCATCCCCTAAATTTACTTCTTGAACCAATGTTTCAGGAGTACTCTTGCTTGAGAAATCATCTCCACTATATGCAGGAGTGGATTTTAATTTATATTGTGCAACATGTTCTTCCATCCATCCTTGAGGTATATCTGCAAAAGGAAGATCTTCTCTGCTCTTAAGTTCATAACCTTCTACCTCCGATACTTTTATATTGGTTGCCTCTTCAAAGCTTGTATTTTCCTTCAATTGCTCATTCTCCAACACCTTGTGGACTTCATTGCTCTTTCCTGTAATTACCTTATCTGCAACTTCTTCCTCAATTTCATTGATCTCCACCGTGCAACACTATGCACTTCCCATCATCCAATTTAACAATGTATCATCTTCTTGGGGTAGAGAGGGCATTACCTGAGTATCCACAGTATATCCAGTGGTTTTTCCTGAGTCAAATCCCTCTTCCAAATGTAATTGCAGTTAGCTATTGGTGCTTGTTGAAATCCATAGTTTGTTTTTCCCCCAATCTTGCAAAGCTTTTGCCTGTCTCAGCCAAGGTCTCCCCAGGAGTAAAGGGTAAGAAGTCTCCTGTGGAAGTACAATAACAACAAAATCTAGAACAAAATGGCAGCCCTGTACTACCATCAATACCTTTTCAATAATGCCAAGAGGCGCAACCCGATGTTGATTTGCTAATGTAACCGTGAATGGTGCCAACTTGGTGGGGTTCAGTTTCAGTTTCTTCATTGTAAAATCCGGCATCAAATTGATACCAGAGCCTCCATCTATGCTCACACCTGTGAGAGTTTCATCCTTTATACAAACAGATAATCTTGAGCTTTGGTAGTCTGCTAAGGGTGCAGGGGGAAAATCAACCATGAAACCATCTATACTAGGTGATTGGACCAAGTGAGCAGAGTGTATAATCTTCAGTAAGTCACTTCTTATTTTTGAATCCATCCTTATAAGTTCATATAGACTAACCTTGTGATGAATCCCTTTCAAGATTTGTTCAATGTTTACCTCCTGAGTGTTTTCTTGCAGGCTTGTTGGTTGACCCTTTAGAGAAGTAGTCATCTTATCATAAGCTCCTTCAATTTCTACTTGGTCGTTCCATCTAGACTGCTTTTCTTCCTCTTTATCCCGAAATCCTTGTTGTTCCTCCTTATGAAATCCTTGTTGCTACTCCCTATGGATTGCGGCTGCTTGTCTAGCTCTAGTCATCATGGGCATTGCAGAGGATGAAACAACATAAGATTGAGTGGTTTTCCCTTCTTCATGTGGAGATATTGCAATCATGTGGATTGGAGCAGGACGACCCCTTGGGCAATCTTTGGTATAATGATCCTTGGCCTCTGGACAATGTTGACAAGGAGGTGCATCTTCTGGGAGGGAACACCTATTTTGCATGTGGCCGTACTCACCACAACGATAGCACATCAAAGGTCTATTATATCTAGGCTTTGTAGGCCGATTCTCCTCTCTATTAGATGTATTTGAAGTACTAGCATAATATGATTCCAAATTTTGAGGGTTACCTCTCTGCTGTGTACCCTTGAGGTAGTAGCAATCTCTGGCTTCATGACCATCTTTTCCACAAAATTGAGAGCTTACCTTAATAGGGCAATTAGCATTGGAATGTCCATTGTTGTTACAGATTGTACACCAAATTTGTCTCCTTATATCCTGAGTGGTCTTCAAATCCTCTAACTCACGGCGAAGTTGGGCTACTTCATCATCAGTGCGTCGCAATGGTGGCAAGACCTTCTCTTCTTGTTGATTTTGTTGCATTTTTAATGCCTCTAGTTCCCTCCTTAGTTGCTCAATAGGATCGAGGTCTGCAGCATACTTTGGTTGTGTATCCCCTTCAAAATGTTGCCTTGCTTCTTCAATGCGTGATGCCGCTCCAACAAAATCATTGAGGGTTGCATCCAATCTAAGAGACTCACGAAGCTTCTGCTGAGATGACCTGGGCAGAGCCTTTTCTATCCATTTTTTAACCAAGAAGTCACCTGGAGCATGTGGCAGACGTGCAACAAGTGCTTTTGTTCTAGTGTGAAGTTCATGAAAGGATTCACCTGGTCTTAGCTTCAAGTTCTCTAGCTGATCTAGAGCTCTTTCCGAGGAATCACTTGGTCGGAATGTCTGTGAGAATGCCGCCTTCAGAGCCTCCCATGTAGCGAAATGGCCATCTCTATATTGACTATACCATTTATCTGCAAGACCCTCCAATGTGGATGGAAAGAGCGCCAACATTGCATCCTCTCTATTCTGTAGACCTCGTCCACGACATAAAGAGATGAATCTCCTCACATGATCATCAGCATCCTCATAAGCTTGTCCCTTGAAGGTAGGGAATTTGATGTTTAATCTGGAGAGCAAATGAGAGAGGTCCTCCATTTGTACTGGTGTTTCTTCGGACATATCTGAGGAGAAGTCTAGACTTCTCCTATACCCCTCTTTTGACAATGGTGTCGCACCGAAATCAATAGATAAATTTAGGGAGGGCAGAGGGGAGGTAGACTCACTAGCCCTGGTTATTGCTAACTTGTTAAGGCTCCTCCAAACACGAAGAGACTCCTTATCTGCTCGTGTATGGGTCATGTACCTATTCGCAAATGTAATAGGGCAAAACACCTCTCATAGAAATGCAAAGGTCCCACCGGGCGTGCCAAACTGTAGAGGAGGTACTGGGGTATCCACTTTTATCAAAAGTAGAGAACAAAGATTAACTCATCCAGTACGTCACCTACTCAAGGGGGGTTCTCTTTAGGGAAGTATAACCTTTAACATTTCTGTGAGTAGACAGAAGGGTTGTACATACTCTAGAAATATTAATCAACAAATGACCACAGAAGACCATATATTTCTTGATTTGAATCAGCTGATTACAAGGTTGGGCAGAGTGATGCTCAAAAAGTGCAAGCTCAAGGCTAACATGCCACTCTAAAAGTAAATAACCTCAATGCAACAGAGTCTTCCCATCAGCTTAAGGGGCCAATTATATGCAGACTAACTCAGAACAATACAAATGGTAAAGGATTTCTCAAGAGAATAGAGCTTAACAACAACACTGACTCACAGAAAAGAAAAGAATCCAAGCCACTCTCTTACACTATAGTGCTCATAGACCTCCACTGAGAAGCCTACCCTCTGTATCCACACTACAAAGTAGCTCCTACAATAGGCTTGAAACCACAAAGGGCAAGAGAGGACTTCTGCACGTACGTACGAACCACTGTATCTCTAAAAAATTGTACATCCCCCTGAGCACAAATCCATTGTTTTTTTTTATAGGCCCCAATAGGTCAAGAGGGCCTTGCTTCACGTCCACTGATCACGCGCCGGTGGATTGCCCAAAATTGAAGGGGTAGGTCAATATTGGAGGGGTAGCTCAAATATTCCACTTGTTTTGAATTGGATCCACAAAAATAGGTAGTCGTCGTGAATGGTTGGCGGCAACTTTTGTTTATCCACTTTCACTTTTAATAGTTTCCTTTTTACCTTTTCTCAACCAAAGAGCTTCCAGTCCAAATTCGCACAAATGTGTATACAAAGGCTTGTTGTGTTTAGGAGTTCCCCTCCTGACGATTGATGACGGCCATGCTAGCATCCACTGGTTCGTCAATGCTCCATACCATACATATAGCCTCCTCATGTGTAATTACATCCCATAGTCTATCACTTGCAATCACCAAAAATCCAACATCCTCGGTTATTTTTTCCTCCTCCTTTTCATTGTGTGATAGTGCAAACATAAACTTCGGCATCAAATAGACCTCCAAACTTCGTATATCATTTTGAAATGTTCCATTGCGGAAGCCACCCTCCAAACCTCTCCTTGCCGCTACCATTGTTGACCTCAGAAGCAAGAGATGATAGGCTACTTAAATTATAGGGTGTGTGCGTGTATGCGCGTGTATGTGGGTGTACGTGTGTGTATGTGTGGGTGTGCGTGTGTGTATGTGTGAGTGTGTGTGTGTGTGGGTGTGATTGTGTGTGGGTGTGTGTGTGTGCGTGTGGTTGTGTATGTGTGGGTGCACGTGTGTGTTTGTGTATATGTGTGTGTGAATGTGTATGTGAGGATGTGTGTGTGTATGCATGTGTGTGGGAGTGAGCGGGGGCGGGGGGTGCGGGAGGTGAGGGGGTTATGCATGTGTGAGGGGTGGTGTGAGGGGTGGGCCGCTGGGAGAGTCAGCGGGGGTGCGGGGAAGTGCAGCGGGGGGTGCAGGGGAGTAGCAGCGGGTGTGCGGGGGAGTAGCAGCGGGGGTGCGGGCGGATATAGGCGGAGCTGCGGGGGACTATAGGCGGGGGTGCGGGCGGATATAGGCGGAGCTGCGGGGAGGGTGAGCGGGGGTGCAGGGGAGTAGCAGCGGGGGTGCAGGCAGGTATAGGCGGAGCTGCGGGGAGGGTGAGCGGGGGAGTTGGGGGGGGGGGCAGCGGGGTGGCAGGGGAGGAGATAGAGGGAGGGGAGGGAGAGAGAGAGAGAGAGAGAGAGAGAGAGAGAGAGAGAGAGAGAGAGAGAGAGAGAGAGAGAGAGAGAGAGAGAGAGAGAGAGAGAGAGAGAGAGAGAGAGAGAGAAAGAGAGAGAGAGAGAGAAAAAAAAAAGAGATCAATTACACGACTGCGGATGATAAGGGGGAGAGAGGGGTCACACGCGGGGAGAGAGAGAGAGAGAGAAAAAAAGGATCTGCCTTTTCACTAATGGGCCGCCTTCAATTGACGAACAAAATGTACGAATGTCACTAAAGATACCATCAGTAAGCCATTCACTAATGATTCCATCTAATTGAACTTGATTTATGCCACTGTCTTTAGAAGCTCCACCTCTGCTTGTGCTCGCTCAAGATCATCCATTTCAACATTCCACGGGTAGGGTTCTATACCCAAGAACAGGTACAAAGCCGCAATTTGCTCCAAGTAAGGTGTGTGGTCTTCTCCCTTGTAGTCCACAATTTTCTTAATTGCATATATATCTTCCAAAATATGGCCTTTTATCCACACGCGAGGATCTCCACGATAGAATATGCATGTTACTTCAACAGCTAGCAATCATGTGGCCCTCACACTCAGAGAGAGAAACAAGGAGGGGTACTACAGTGCTATAATATTTCTGCCTTCACAGTCCTATTTTGTTCAATGACTTCCTGTAGTTGACTCTCATAGGCAGAAACAAAACCAGCCAGCATACTTTCATAAGGATATCTCATTATAATTTCCATTCTGTCTTTACTCCCATTCCACAAATCTTGTGTCTGTTTTTGCATCTGCTTCTTCATAACAGTCATATCCATTTCAGACATCAAAATTGCATCCATTTCTACCTCTTCATTCTAGAGAATTTGTCTTTCCAATACTTGTAGTGGAATACTTCCGGAGTTCAACACTTCATTCTCAAGTTGTAATGCAACATTCATTTTTGCTAGACTTTGCATTTCTTTGGTTACTACCTATTGCATTTTATGAGTCCATTGCTCCAATTCTTGCAAAGATTTCTTCACTTTTCAACACTTCCATAGCTTGCTGCTTCTTTAATTCTGACATAGCCTTTCCATATTGTTCGGATTTCACCTTCAATTCCTTTTGCAAGTCTTGAACTTGTGTTTTCTGTTTTTGGTACTCCTAAGAATTTAGAATCTCATTTAATAATTTTTGCTCCTTTAATAATGCTTCTTGTTGCACCATAAATTGATAAACATCTTCCAACTTTTTGTGTGCATTCTGAACCTCCTTACTATCTTCAAAGGATGGCTAAGTCAAATTCTCAAAAACTCACTTACTTATTGTCATGTTTAATATGGGCTCCAATTTTCTTACTTACTGTCGTCTTTACTTACTTAGTATCTTATTTAATATTTTCGTCTTGGACAATCTGAATTTTTTCCGATCTTCATAGCCACTTCAGACTCCTCTATTAATTTGATAGGTTTTTCATGCAATCCAATAACTTTAGGAGTCTCCATTCTTAGCTTCTTAACCACATATACTACTTCCTCAACTCCAAACCCAGCTTTCAACGGTGTCTGATATGTATCATCCTACTCGTTATCAACTATAATGCAATCTTCATCCTTCTACGTGGACACAAGTGACACACCCTCCTTAACGACTACACTCGGCCACATGATTTCAATGTTCTCCACCTTTTGCATAAACTAAAATAATGCAGCCAGGTATGCTGATAACTGACTATTGGACTTTGTTTTCCGCTTATCGAATAGGAAAATTTCACCAATCATTCTATCATATGTGCCTAGCAGACCTACTCCTCATTATCCACCCAACAAGGTGCAGGATAGTTCTCCTTTGACATATAGTCGTATTTGAGAATAAAACACAACCGATCCAAATACCACTTCAATTGCTCTTGTATAGCATATGATCCATTTTTAAGCATGTTATACTGTCTTTATCCCTCTCAGCGCCCAAATTCTTTACGTAGAGCATCCTCTAGGCAATAGCAATAGAGGGATCTTTTAAAATAGGTGATTGAAAAACTTCAGCAATGAGCTCAATCGATCATCGTACCAATGATGATATTTGCCCTTTGGTCTTCTGCACTATCTCAATTTGACTCTTTCCATAATAACTCAGGTTCCAATTATCCCATGGTAGTGTGGCAAAAGCAAATAATGTAAATTATCCCATGGTAGTGTCGCAATTATCTCTCGATCTTGACCTAGCATCCATTGACATGTTGATAAACCACTTAATATAACCTTCGACCAGCCACTATGGAGAAGACATGTCACCACAAAGAGAAATGTAGATAAGTAATCCCCATTGCTTTGGTGATCATTACTGCTAGTGGCCCGATTACCAGAATTAAACATAACTTGTACCAAATTGGTTGTTGACCAATCCATATGAGGAGGTTTGCCTTGAAATTTCTTTAGATGAAATCCATTAGTAGGTTTTTCCATTTTTGTACCAAAGACATGTGCTAACAAAAAAGGTGCTTGTTCCAAATTTTACACAATTTGATATGGTCCCTTATCTCTCAAAGTAAGCTTTCCTGGATGTGGTCCTAACTTAGAATTATATACCATAACCCAATCTCCAACCTAAAATATTTTAAATTGAACATTCATGTTCACCCAAGCTTGTCTCCATCTTTGGATAATTTCAATTATATTTGCAGTAACTAAACCGGCTTCCTCCAATTGTAGAAGGTACTTACTTCCATGCTTGACAGAAATTTCCAAAGATATATTTTTTGCTTACACACAAACTGGGGATCACAAACTCCATTGGGACCACAACTTCTAACCCATACACTAATCTGAATGGCATCATTCCAATTGCTATGTTAAAAGTGGTTCTGAATGACCATAACCCTGAATCCAAGTGCAAATCCTAAATTTTCTTATTATCATACTTTGGCATTTAAGGATAAGTGTTCTTCACATTATAATAGCAAATAGATATGTTAAAAGTGGTTCTGAATGACCATAACCCCGAATCCAGGAGCAAATCCTAAATTTTCTTATTATCATACTTTGGCATTTAAGTATAAGTGTTCTTCAAGAAGATGCACGATCTATGAGAATGTCTTCATTGATATATAGTTATACTTATTAGTACATGGTAGAGAGCATGTTTGTTTTGTAGTCATAATAGTCTATTGTATTTGTAAATTGAGCTTATATGTATATGTCAAAATTAGCGATTGCATTAATGGACATGGATCACCCTAACCTGAGATACAACAAATAACCAAGTTACAATTTTCAGATATGATTATGGGACAAGCTTGAAATTCTTCTTTTGCATATCTCATTTGCATCCAAGCAAGCAGCCTTCGTAATTCCTACAGACAGTCATTAATCCGCCCAATGTCAGGCGGACCCTGCAGATAACAGAATACATAAGCGTTGATGATTATTACACAGCTGTGTTAGATCAACGTGTAAAGTTTGGAATCCTGCAGGCAAGTACGACAATCTGACGGATTGAGAAATCGAGAGAAAAGGAATGCCATGAAGGTGACGCAATCATCGTTGTTCGACTGCAAAGCACAATCATCGTTGTTCGACTGCAAAGCACGGCATTGCATGACTCGCAAACTCCACGACTGGTACAAGCGAATCTCTCCGCAGATAAATTTTGCACACACAATACATTCTCATCTTCTGACCAAATTTGATTCATTTTCTGTGAAGGCAGGCAAGCGGCTTCCAACCTACGATCAAAAGCTGACCAGATCGAAAATTGTATAAGACATTGATGCGTACAAAATTGTATAAGACATTGATGCGTACAAAATTTTGTCAGATGTAAATCGAGGTTCCAAAATTCCTTTCCTTCGGATATGTGCTAAGTAGACGCTGAATTGTGCTTCCATGCCTCCTCTAAATAACTTGAGGTTTAAAATACCCACACCGATGGTCTTTATTTTATTTCATACATATCAAAATTGTGTGATATTTTGTATACATGAAATTGTATAAGACATTAATGTGTGGCAAATTTTCTCACATGTAAATCCTACAGACATGTAAATCGAGGTTCCAAAATTTCCTTCCTATAGACATGCCTTAAGGCAACAAACGATTGATCATTGACTCTCAAACGTATAATTAGATTTTATTTTGTTTGCCTAATGAGAATGTTAAAATGAGGTGTGACTCTACGCCTAAAAGTAAGGCTAACTTGACGCTGATTATGCTTACATGATTTCTATCCCTCAATGTTCAAGAACCCAACACTGTATACCTTTATATACATGTTACTATGGTCTTAAAAGTTGATCAGGCTTAAAACTAAAAATTGCTTAGTGGCAACGTCAATCTAGTCAGTAAAAAAATGCCACTGCAGCCCTTCTATTCCAAGAGTAGGACTTAAAATGAGTGTTATATGATCTGATACCTTGGATCATTCTTTTCCATACTCTTGTGCATGTTGGTCTTCATTTTGAAGCAACAAGGACTACAAAACTTCAAATGATATTTCTCTATCTCTTGTAGAGAGAGTAAGGGACGTAACAAAAGAACGATAGGTAGATGGAAGTGAATTTATGAGGGCATTCACTATCCCATTATCATACATAGTAACTCCAACATTAAGAAGTTGATCATGTTAGTCATGAAGATTCATGCTTGTGTTGGCTAATTATCTCATGAGATGAACTTTCCCATCAGGGTTTCTACTTTGATAGAGATTCTCTAACTCCAACCAAGCCACATGAGAGGTTCTACATTACCTCATCTGTGGAATGTTATGCCTCTTGACTCCCATAGTACTAAATAAGAGTACTTGTGCATCTCTAGAATCCCATCTAAACTCGTCTTCTCTAGGTTGAATCTACATTTGCCTCCCTCTTTTTATGGATGAATATATTATCTCCTCTTTTTCCTCTTTAGTCTGCTCAGCCAAAATTGGAATTACACCCATTTTTGATGGAAACAACATCTTTTTGTGCTTCTCTTGGCCTCGGGTACTTTCCATTGATAATATTCCACAAGTCCTTGAAGACTAGCGAATTCATCATCATAAAGTCGGGAGTGGATAGTTAGACATTCCATCAAGCTTGTCTTCTTGTTCCTATATATCTTTATAATCACTCATCTCGAGTACGAGGGTATATGTCAACTATGTTTTCATACCAAATGATGGAGGTGTGATAGGCACAAATAATAATCTCACCAGATAAATCCTAGATCTTTCCAACACTTGACCTTAGCACATAACATACCTTGACTTGATCAAGAGAGATAAATAAAAATCTAGAGAGATGAGAAGACGATTATGAAAGTGCAATGTTTATCGCTACTACACACACTAAATAGATGCAAAATGTCAATATACAATCTGTGTATGATACAGAATCTGAATATAGGTTGAATCTAAAGCTTTTAGGTACAAAAGGTAGTCATAAAGTTTCTAAGAGATATTATGTGAGTAAATATGTGCAAAAAGAAGGACATAAGCTAATAAAAAAAGTCAATACAACAAACCTTGATT
This sequence comes from Ceratopteris richardii, assembly GCA_020310875.1. Classification (NCBI taxonomy): domain Eukaryota; kingdom Viridiplantae; phylum Streptophyta; class Polypodiopsida; order Polypodiales; family Pteridaceae; genus Ceratopteris; species Ceratopteris richardii. The sequence continues at coordinate 61,373,478 of CM035430.1, read as the reverse complement.
CTTAAATTAGCTCTTTTCTGATGTAGAGCACCACCAATGATCACTTCTCGTGATGAAGTGATAGGTAAGCACTTGGTACAACAACAACACGTGAATAAACCCTAAATACATTTCTACAACTCTCCAAAATCAGCATGCACACTAAGAAGTATGAAAAAGATAAAACTAAAGCTGCTAAAACTCCTCCAAATCTGCATACACACCTTCAAAACTCCTAGCTCTTAACCCTAGAGCTTGTTTCTTGAATGCTTCAAGGATTGATTACTTAATAAGCCTTGAAGCTCCTCTTTATATAGATTTAAGTGTTCCTAAAAAGCTCCAACGAAAAACATAACGGAAAGCTGAAAACACTATGTTTTTCAAAGAAATTATACCCAAGTCGCTACTCCTTTGCTCACACTTGAGTGCTCAAGACCCATAAGAAAAGGTGATACAATGATATCGAATGGAATGCACGTAGATACTATAAACTTTCTTATTTTTGAAAGAAAATATAATATGGAATGCATGGTGATACTACACACTTTCTTTCTTGTACCACGAAAGAGAGACCTACACGCTAGGCCCTACACAAGAAAATGGAATCTTGTCACACGATCATGCCATATGCAAATTTCTGACTCGAGTATTCCCATAGAGGAAGATCTTGAAACTCCAGGTGCATGCAAAATATCTCAAAGTGCCTAATGCAAAGAGTATATCAGCTTTCATGTCACAAGATTCGCTTATGATTCTTCATTTGAATAGTGAGGTTTTGAACCATCTTCAGCATTATTACCTAACATCTTTTATTCTCATTAAAAATCCTCTATCTGCATTCTGTTACATAAATATTAGGTTCCTTGAAATAGTCACATATACCTTTCTTTGAGGTGGATATAGTGGAAGTAGGCTTCTCTTTCAGTGTGGGGGAGGTACTGGAACTAAATGTGGTAGAAGAAGTAGATGAAGAATTAGAAGTAGAAGACTTACTTTCCTTTTTACTCTACAGTCTCTTCTTCTCTTTTCTCATTATCTCCTTCTTTTTCTTCCCTTTAGATGATGACACCATGGCTTCATCAATCTTTTCCATACGCTTGTGCATGTTTCTCTTCATTTTGAAGCAACAAGGACTACAAAACTTCAAATGATATTTATCTATCTTTTGTAGAGAGAGTAAGAGACGTAACGAAAGAACGATGGGTAGATGGAAGTGAATTTAAAAGGCCATTCACCAGCCCATTATCATATATAGTGACTCCGACATTAAGAAGTTGATCATGTTAGTCCTTGAGGTTCATCCTTGTGTTGGCTAACTTTCTTGTGAGATGAACCTTCCTAGCAAGGTTTCTCCTTTGATAGAGACTCTCTAACTCCAACGAAGCCCCATCAACCCCATCTAAACTCCTCTTTTGTAGGTTGAATCTATAATTGTCTCCCTCTTTTTATGGATGAAGATATTATCTCCTCTTCTTCCTCTTTAGTTTGCACAACCAAAATTGGAGTAATATCCGTTTTTGATGAAGAAGCAACATCGTTTTGTGCTTATCCTAGCCTCGGGTACTTTCCATTGACAATATTCCACAAGTCCTTGAAAACTAGCAACTTCATCATCATAAAACTCCACATTGGATAGTTAGAAATTCCATTAAGTTTGTCTTCTTGTTCCTATATATCTTTATAATCACTCATCTCGAGTATGAGGCTGTATGTCAACTATGTTTTGATACCAAAATTTGGAGGTGTAATAGGCACAAATAATAATCTCACCAGTTAAATCCAAGATCTTTCCAACACTTGATCTTAGCACATAACACACCTTGACTTGATCAAGATAGATAAATGAAAATATAGAAAGATGAGAAAATTATCAAAGTGCAATGTTTATAGTTACTACACATACTAAATAGATGCAAAATGTCAATATACAATGTATATAGGATACAAGATCTGAATATAGGTTGAATCTAAAGCTTTTAGGTACAAAAGTTAATCATAACATGTCTAAGAGATATTATGTGAGTGACTATGTATAAAAAGAAGGAAATAAGCTAATCAAAACAGTTATTACAACAAACCCTAATTCTTAAATTAGGTATTTTCTTATGTAGAACACCAGCAATGATCAATTCTCATGATGACGTGGTTGGTAAACACTTGGTACAACAAGAACACGTGAATAAACCCTAAATAAGGTTCTATGACTCTTCAAAATCAGCATTGACACTAAGAAGTATGAAAAGGAAGAAAGTAAAGTTGCCAAAAACTCCTCCAAATCTACATATACACATTCAAAACTTCTAGCTCTTAACCCTAGAGCTTGTTTCTTGAATGCTTCAAGGATTGATTACTTAAGTATCCTTGACGCTCCTTTTTATATAGATTAAAGTGTTCCTAAGAAGCTCCAATGACAAGCATAACGAAAAGGAAAAAATGCTATTGTTTTTCAAAACAATTATACCCAAGTCGCTACTCCTTTGCTCACACTTGAGTGCTCAAGACACTCATTCTAAATCTTACAACATGCTCTTGCTATAGAGGCCCTTCAATGCTCTTAGTGGACCTGTAAAACTCCCATAGTTAGAGTTTTATCACTAGGGTGTTCCTCAAAGTCAAAGAGCCACGGAGAAATAAAAGTGGTGATGGCCCATGACATCGGCAAAGCTCCGCTGCATCTAATTGGAGATGGCTAGTAGGTGCGAAAAACTAGCGATAAAGGAAAACAAGGGAGGCTTCACCTTGAGCTTCTTTGTGCCCACCTCGAGCTTCTCTGCGCCATTCCTTCTCTTTTACTTGTCACTTATCTTGAACTCTTTTTACGAGACACATGCTATGATCTCACTTATATATAGACAATGCCCCTCTATATTCATAGCCTATGCCATTGCCATGCTAGGAAGTAGCCAATGGGGGGGGAGGCAGGGTTCTTATAGTTTGCAACTCTTTTGCCAAGAAGGAAAAGGTACTTCTTGATCGACCACTCCTTGGGGGTATTGCCAAAGTTGTGAGCGCATCTTTCCTGCCAAATCTTCCAAAGGATCTCTCCCCTGATCACATTCCACAATGCGGTAGAGCAACCAATCGCTTCACCAATGAGGGCTTGCTTCCAATTGATTTGTTCTTGGAGCCCCGGAGAATGACCAAGGAACATCCATAGCCAAAGGGATTTTGGGCAAGCAAAGAACAGGTAACCAATATCCTCTTTGCTATGGCAACATCTCTTGCACCAAGGAGGAATACCACAGATCTTGTTGGCTCTTGCATTGGTCCATATTCCACAGTGTAAAATTTTCCATAGGAGAACCGAGTTTTTGTTTTCAATGAGAGGGTGCCATATACACATAAATTTCTCATTGTTGGTGTAATTCACAAGCCTACACATTTGGCTTGACGGATGTATTGAAGTCCATTCACATATAGAGAAGCATAGGAACTATTGCTAGTAATTTATTACCACTTTATCTCTTTGTAAAAGTCAAATTGACTTGGAATCTTTGTAAATACCTACCAAAAGGATTCATGAAAAATTTAGCTCTTTGATTGAAGGAATATCTCCTAGGATATAGAATCTTGATCATAGCGAGCCAATGGATTTGTATACAAGTGTTCATTAATACATACATCCTCATTGTTCATTTCTGAGTTCTCTGTTATACTCCTTGAAAGTCTATCAACTTGTGAAGTGCATATCTCGGTCAATGCTTCACCAAATACAATAATCTAAAGCGTGTTGGATTCAGCTTGAAGTTGTCTACATGCTGTCAAAATGTGAGGAGATTCTATTTAGCCAATTCAGAGAAATTTGCGTTGAGGTGATCACTGGTCAATGTCTGCTATAGTCCTAAAAAATCGGGGGTATAGCTTTTTACATCATTCGACTTGGAATAGCTAGCTTGCTAAGCTAATTAGATACCCCTAAAAGGAATTTTTCCAATTCCTACTATGTTGGTCATACTGTGCAAAAGATCTAGTAGGTATCAAGACATAAATAGAAGGTTTTCATGAGTTTTTGAGTTTCAAAGTCATCTGTTTTGATTCAATCATTACACACATAACTTCCAAAGTACATAAGCTGTTTTATGGTGTCATTGGAAAGCTAATGAGGTCTACTTATCAAGTCTGAAGAATTAGGGGGCTGGTACAAAGCAGGTTTGGGAGCACCTACTCAATCTCTTGTAGCATCCATCCATCTTTCCCAACAATGGTATCAGAGCTAACTAAGGTAAAATGGGAGATGGTTTTCCTTCATTTATTGATAAATTAGATAGGAACAACTATCAGGCATGGTCTCTAAGGATGAAGACCTACCTACAAGGAAGGAGTCTCTTTGGATACATCTTAGGAGATGAGGAATTGCCCTCATTCAAAACAAGAGGATTACCAACAAAGGAGGAACATGAAAAGCTCAACACATGGTGTGATAAGGATGCATTGGCAAGGTCTTATTTACTCAAATCCATCTTTGATTTTCTTTTGCCACATATTAGGAATTGTAATACATCCCAAGAGACTTGGAAACCTTGTCATCATATTTTTCTTCCAACACAAGGGCTAGAAAAAATCAGTTGTGGATTGAATTCACAACATTAAGGAAGCGACCTAAGCAAGTTGTTTCAGAATTTGTGACCAAGATTAAAGATGTAGCAGATCAGTTAGCAAGCATAGGAGAAGAGATTGAAGAAGAGCAGATTGTAAGGCAAGTGATCAATGGGATCAAGGCTGATGACAAATGGGAAAGCTTCACTACTCTTTTCTCATTGTCTCTTCTTCTCTTTTCTCATTGTCTCCTTCTTTTTCTTCCCTTTAGATGATGACACCATGGCTTCATCATTCTTTTCCATACGCTTGTGCATGTTTCTCTTCATTATGAAGCAACAAGGACTACAAAACTTCAAATGATATTTATCTATCTCTTGTAGAGAGAGTAAAAGACATAATGAAAGAACGATAGGTAGGTGGAAGTGAATTTATTAGGGCATTCACCAGCCCATTATCATATATAGTGACTCTGACATTAAGAAGTTGATCATGTAAGTCCTTGAGGTTCATCCTTGTGTTGGCTAACTTTCTAGTGAGAAAAGCTTTCCTAGCAAGGTTTCTCCTTTGATAGAGACTCTATAACTCCAACGAAGCCCCATCAATCCCATCTTAACTCCTCTTTTATAGGTTGAATCTACATTTGTCTCCCTCTTTTTATGGATGAACCAGCAATGATTAATTCTCATGATGACGTGGTAGGTAAGTACTTGGTACAAAAACAACACATGAAGAAACCCTAAGTAAGGCTCTACGACTCTCCAAAATCAGCATGCACACTAAGAAGTACGACAAAGAAGAAAGTAAAGCTGCCAAAAACTCCTCCAAATATGCATATACACATTCAAACCTCCTAGCTCTTCACCCTAGAGCTTGTTTCTTGAATGCTTCAAGGATTAATTACTTAAGGAGTCTTGATGCTCCTCTTTATATAGATTTAAGTGTTCCTAAGAAGCTCTAATGACAAGAATAACAAAAAGCTAAAAACACTATTTTTTTTCAAAACACTTATACCCAAGTCACTACTCCCTTGCTCACACTTGAGTGCTCAAGACACTCATTCTCAAGCTTGCAACATGCTTTTGCTCGAGAGGCCCTTCGATGCTCTTAGTGGACCTGGAAAAATCCCATAGTTAGAGTTAAATTTAATTGAATTACTAGACTATTTTCATTCATGTAATTCAAAGGCCAAATGTTCCCTTGTCTTCATGAAAGACTTCCTTAGAGATCCCTTAGCTTCCTTACCCCTATGGAAGGTCAACTTCAAAATACTATATGTAAAATGAAACATATTATTTTAGATAAGAAAGTTATGTATGTTCAGGGTTTTGTGGGTCAAAACAGGCAAACAGGCAAAGAAGATAATTACTTTTAAAAAGTCTTGACCAAAATTATCAAAACTTTTAAAAATTACAAACCCTAAAACTTGGCCAAAATTTCTTTAAGGGCAGGGTTATCAACCATGATGGATAGAGCTATCCATCGTGGCCTGTCATTCGCGATGGATGGTGTCAATCACAATGGATGTGTCAATCGCGATGGATGTGTCAATCACGATGGATGTGTTGATCACAATGGATGTATCAATGGCGATGGACGTATCAAACGATGGATGGTGTCAATCATGATGGATGGTTTCAATTGTGATTGATTGTACCTATTGGATTTTCTCAACGGTTTTTGTCGATCCTATGTGTCCTCATGGTTAAAGTTTTCGTCGATCTTATGTGTCAACCATGATATTTGTGTTAATCATGATGGAGAAGGGTGGCCATCGCTATGGACCCTACCTATCATGATGGACAAAGCAGTCCAATGTGCTTTTTCAATCATGATGCATAGGCTATCCATCGCGATGGACATGCTATCTATCACAATGGATAGTGTCAATCTTGATGGATGTTGTCTGAAATGATGGATAGAGAAAACTGAAATATTTTTGGAATCTATGTGGATTTGTGATGTGCAAGGCCCCTACTCTATGATGATCTACTCAATTTTACCAAAGGACCACTTTTTCTGTCTGTCACGATGGATAGAGGTTTGCCCCGAGACTTATTCAGAGATTTTGTGTACCTGCTGGAGTTGTCGTAGCTTCTATGGATGCCGATACCTACAAGAACACTCTAGTTGCGAGGCTGAGTATAGGGAACCTTTCACAGCTAATGTTGAGTATGTGTGGCTCAGATGCCTTATGGCTGATTTGGGTGTTTGTCAATCTTCTACCACTACCATCTTCATTGAGAGTCACAACCCAGTGGCAGCTGCAAGGAACCCTATGTCCCCTCGCACTAAGAACATTGAGCTTCACTATCACAAAGGCTCTACCTAGGGAGAAGTTTGAAGTTTTAGGCAAAGCTTTGGGCTGATTTCCTTTTCTGGATTGAATTCACATGCCTTGGAACTTCCTTATACATGAGTGCTAGCTCCTTGTTCACCTCATCACTCCCAAGGCACATTCATTGATATATTTTGGTATTTATGTGTGTGAACACACTAGGACTGTCGAGGCACTTTTTTCCCTCTTTAGGAGGTTTTTTCCCCGACTTGTATATATACCTATAACTCTAATGGTTCACTTATCTTTTTACATTCTCTTGGTAATACGTTCAATATTGTGAGTTGAGATCCAAGCTTCTTCTTCTTCCTTGTGTTGTTCGCATGCTTCCCTAGACATCAAACTCCAATAATACATAGATAACAAACTACATGGATAAATAGATTAATACATAGTTAAATATATATAGACAAGTAGATATGTAGATTAATAATCTGGTGCTTAGAAATATGGATAGATTAGTAGATTTATAATTAGATAGAAAAGTTAATCATCATCTTGAAGTGAATCTATGTAACTATTAAGAATGTAAGAGTCAAAGAATCAGACATTCATACCATTTCATATACCCTCATTATACTATGTATGATTGTTGTCACATGAGTGTATCAAACTATTGTGAGAGTAAGAGTCAATGAATAAGAGGATCACAATAGTTTCTATACACACTGTGGCCTATATTGTAATTATGCTCACATGAATCTAAGCGACTATTATGAGAGTAAGAGTTAAAGAACGAGACAATCACAATAGTCCCTATACACTCCCTATTCTATTGAGAGAGTAGGAATCGAGGAGCGAGTAAAATAATCTCAATAGATCTATTGTTGAGTCGTATACTACTATGAGAGTAAGAATTGATGTAGCGAGTCATACAAGCACAATAGTGGTTCATTTTAAGTTTGTTTCATCAAAGTATACACGTAATAAACACTTTTGCAAGTCAAACATGTATACTATTGATGATTAAAATACATAAAATCCATCACATAAATACACATCATACATATGTAAGAGACTCATATCTGAATCATAACATAGCATGAAACAGAATGAACATAAGAAGAAAATGGAAAATAGAGTAGTACATGAATGATATGATGAGGAAAGTTCTCTAAGAGTGGTATGGTAGTAGTAGAGCTCTAAGAATTTGTCAAAAAGCACATGTAGAATAAGTGTTTTGATTAAATGATATATATATATATATATATGCTTAGAAATAGCTTTTCAACTGAAAGCACTTTCTATTGAAAGCACCTTTGACTCAAAGTGCCTTCGATAAAAAATATATGTGTAACCAATTTTTTATTTGTGTTTATTCTGAAATCCGCAAATATAATGAACATATTCAATATTTTTTTATTATTCCGTCAAATAAATGAAACCGAGATTAAAACCATTCAATTACAAAATCATTGTTTTAACATAAGGGATTGATTGGGATCCTATATGCATAAAAGTGAAATTTTAAGATTTTCTACCTTCAATGTTGCCATGCTTTGCTTCTACTTATCTCGTCACTAAAAGGCTTCCCCTTCTCTTTTGAGATGGTTCATCATGGTATAACTGATTTTGCATAATCTTTATTGAATTTCCTATGGAATCTTGAAAAGCCCATAAAGATCTTTAGTTCTTCGAAGTTCCTTGGATATCTTCATTGCATGATACGCTACACATTATGAGGATCCATGTGGAATCCTTACTTACAGATGAAATGCCCTAAGTAGGTCACTTCTTTATTTTAGAATTCACACTTTGAATCCTTGGAAAAGAGAAAAATTCTCTCTAAGCATATGGACAACTTGTTATAAGTATTCCATGCACTCTTACTATAGGCTAGGATGTCATTAAGTAATTCTTCTATGAATTGACCTAGATAGGATCATAGGACATGATTCATGAGTTACATGAACATCGCAAGCGTAAGTGAAAACAAAAGATGATCTTATAAATAACATCTATCTTGATTCTATATGGTAACATGATCTACCATCTAATCAAAGTATTGTGCCATAAGTAATTGACTGAATAACAATTCGAATATTGACAATAGAAATTGATCTTTATTGTTAGTTTGTTAAATGTCCTATAATCTATGCACAATCTCACAAAGTAGTTTCTTTTTCTTATCTAGGAGAACTAGTGATTGCCATGCTGAGTTATTAGGTCTAATGAATCCCTTTTCTAGGCACTTCCTAACTTGTTGCATTTTATTAGTCCACTCCTCCAATTCTTGTAAAGATTTCTTCACTTTCACCACTTCCATAGCTTGTTGTTTCTTTAATTCTAACATAGCCTTTCCATATTGTTTGGATTTTACCTCCAATTCCTTTTGCAAGTCCTCAACTTGTGTTTGCTATTTTTGGTACTCCTGAGAATTCAGAATCTCATTCAATAATTTTTGCTCTTTTAATAATGCTTCTTGTTGCACCATAAATTGATAAACATGTTTCAACTTTTTTGTGTGCATTCTGAACCTCCTTAGTAACTTTAAAGGATGGGTGAGTCAAATCCTCAAAAACTGACTTACTTACTGTCATGTTTAATATGGGCTCCAATTTTCTTACTTACTGTTGTCTTTACTTACTTACTATCATCTTTAGTATTGTCATCTTGGACAATCTCAAACTTTTTCCCATCTTAATAGGCAATTCAGACTCCTCTGTTACTTTGATAGGTCTTTCATGCAATCTAGTAACTTTAGGAGTCTCCATTCTTAGCTTCTTAACCACATATACTACCTCCTCAACAACAAACCCAGCTTTCAATAGTGTCTGATATGTGTCGTCCTACTGAACATCAACTATAATGCAATCTTCATCCTTCTACCTGGACACAGGTGACACACGTTGCTGAATGACTACACTCGGTTACGTGATTTCAATGTTCTCCATCTTTTACATAAACTAAAATAATGCAGCTAGCTTTGCTGATAATCGACTATTGGACTGTGTTTTTTGCTTATCGAATAGGAAAATTTCCTCAATCATTCTATCATATGTGCCTAGCAGACCTACTCCTCATTCTCCGCCCAATAAGGTGGAGCATAGTTCTCCTTTTACATATAGTCGTATTTGAGAACAAAATACAACCGATCCAAATACCACTTCAATTGTTCTTGTATAGCATATGATACATTTTTAAGCATGTAAGACTATCTTTCTCCCTCTCAAGGCCCACATTCTTTATGTAGAGCATCCTCTAGGCAATTAGCTATAGAGGGATCTTTTAAAATAGGTAACCGAAAGACTTCAGCAATGAGCTCATGTGATCATCATACCTGTGATGATATTTGCCCTTTGGTGTTCTGCATTATCGCAATTTGACTCTTCCCATAATAATTCAGGTTCCGATTATCCCATGGTAGTGTCACAAAAGCAAATAATGATACTTTTGTAGCTATGCAGAACTCATGAGAGCACTCGCATCAATGTCTAGTTTAAACTCTAGATATGGATCCATCAGTGACTATGTTAGCTTGCTTGCAGATGATGGTGTCTGAACCCCTTCCTCCTCTTCCTACAAAAAACTGTTCCTTTCTTCTGATGATGATTCCTCCTTTTGTAACCATGCTTTCCTTCCTTCTAAGTCGACGTCTCATGTTTGCAATGGAAGAAGGCTCGAGCACTGCCACCAAACTAGATGTCTTGCATCTAGACATAGCAACAGACCTCTCAAATACGCAAGCCGACCACGAATGCACTTGCACTATAGGGCTTGTAAGTACGATAAGACCATTAACGTACCTCACCCAAATTATCCATGATTTAGATAGTTTGACATGAAATCCAAATTATAGTTGAACTTTAACCCGCCCTCCAATGTGGTAATTCAAAATACTTTTTCGCTGAGCTTTCATTACTAACCATAATCTGACTTCATTACTTCCAAGCAAGCCACGTTCATCCAATCATAATCGGACTATTTCTCGTTAGGTAGTCAAAAATTGGACTATATGAGATCTGACTCACAACACCCTAACTCCTCGATCTTGATCTAGCATCCATTGACATGTTGATAAACCACTTAATGTAACCTTCAACCAGCCACTATCGAGAAGACATGTCACCACAAAGAAAAATGTAGATAAGTAATCCCCATTGCTTCGGTGATCATTACTACGACTGGCCTGATTATCAGAATTAAACATAACTTGTACCAAATTGGTTGTTAACCAATCCATATGAGCAGGTTTGCCTTGAAATTTCTTTAGATGAAATCCATTAGTAGCCAAAAAAGGCCCTTGTTTCAAATCTTGCATAATTTGATATGGTCCCTTATCTCTCAAAGTAAGCTTTCCTGGATGTGGTCCTAACTTAGAATTCTATACCATAACCCAATCTCCAACCTGAAATATTTTAAACTGAACATTCATGTTCACCCAAGCTTGTCTCTGTCGTTGGATAATTTCACTTATATTTGCAGTAACTAAACGGGCTTCCTCCAATTGTAGAAGGTACTTAATTCCATGCTCGACAGAAATTTCCAAAGACATATTTTTTGCTTACACACAAACTTGGGATAACAAACTCCATTGGGAACCACAACTTCTAACCTATACACTAATGTGAATGGCATCATTCCAATTGCTATGTTAAAAGTGGTTCTGAATGACCATAACCCCGAATCAAGGAGCAAATCCTAAATTTTCTTATTATCATACTTTGGCATTTAAGGATAAGAGTTCTTCACATTATAATAGCAAATAGATAGTTATTTTCAAGAAGATGCACGATCTATGAGAATGTCTTCACTGATATATAGTTATACTTATTAGTACATGGTAGAGAGCTTTTTTGTTTTGTAGTCATAATAGTCTATTGTATTTGTAAATTGAGCTTATATGTATATGTATGTATTTATGTATATATATATATATATATATATATATATATATATATATATATATATATATATATATATATATAGGTAGTCTGTTGTATTTATAAATTGAGCTTATATGTATATATATATATATATATATATATATATATATATATATATACACACACACACACACACACACACACACATATATATATATATATATATATATATATATATATATATATATATATATATATATATATATATATATATATATATATATATATATATATATATACATATATATATATATATATATATATATATATATATATATATATATATATATATATATATATATATATATATATATATATATATATATATATGTGTGTATGTGTATGTGTGTGTGTGTGTGTGTTTGTGTATATATTTTCATCTCGTTTATCTTTTTTCACGCTGATATTAAGTTCAAATCACTACACCCTCAAATCACTACTACAGCAGTCCATTTCTTCGAGTACAATATAAATTTTCGATTGAAAATATTATCCGCTAAATATAAATCTATGTTTTAGCTTCAGTAGTGAGGCCAAGATGACATCCTGGAGTCCTTAAATTAGAAGCAACAGCACATCTATGGCATAGGTTACTAACAGCGTTCTAGAACGAAGGCAAAGCTTTGCTCCTCACTAATTTGCTCCATAAATAAAAGGTCCATAAGCAGCGATTGAACAACACATGTCAAAATTAGCAATTGCATTAATTGACATGGATCACCCTAAGCTGAGATACAACAAATAACCAAGTTACCATTTTCAGATATGATTATGGGACAAGCTTGAAATTCTTCTTTTGCATATCTCATTTGCATCCAAGCAAGCAACCTTCGTAATTCCCACAGACAGTCATTAATCCGCCCAATGTCAGGCGGACCCTGCAGATAACAAAGAGAGTAAGAGATATTTATCTATCTCTTGTAGAGAGAGTAAGAGATGTAGCAAAAGAACGATAGGTAGATGGAAGTGAATTTATAAGGGCATTCACCAGCCCATTATCATATATAGATACTCCAACATTAAGAAGTTGATCATGTTAGTCCTTGAGGTTCATCCTTGTGTTGGCTAACTATCTTGTGAGATGAACTTTCCTAGCAATGTTTCTCCTTTGATAGAGACTCTCTAACTCCAAGCAAGCCCCATCAATCCCATCTAAACTCGTCTTCTATAGGTTGAATCTAATTTTGTCTCCCTCTTCTTATGGATGAAGATATTACCTCCTATTCTTCCTCTTTAGTTTACTCTGCCAAAATTGAACTAACATCCGTTTTTAATGAAGAAGCAACATCTTTTTGTGCTTGTCTTGATCTTGGGTACTTTCCATTGACAATATTCCAGAAGTCCTTGAAAACTAGCAAATTCATCATCATAAAACTCCACATTGGATAGTTAGAAATTCCATTGACCAAAATTTCTTTATGGAGAGGGTTATCAATCGCGATGGGCAAAGCTGTCCATCATGGCCTGTCATTCGCGATGGATGGTGTTAATCCCAATGGATGTGCAGATCGCGATGGATGTGTCAATCATGATGGATGTGTGGATCACGATGGATGTGTTGATTGCGATGGACGTGTCAATTACGATGGATGGTGTCAATGATGATGGATGGTTTCAGTTGTGATTGATTGTATAATTTGGATTTTGTCATCGGTTTGTGTCGATCCTATGTGTCCTGATGGTTAAAGTTTTCGTTGATCTTATGTGTCAACAATGATATTTGTGTTAATCTTGATGGACAAGGATGGCCATTGCGATGGATCCTACCTATCATGATGGACAAAGCAGTCTATTGTGGTTTGTCAATCATGATGCATAGGCTCTCCATCAAGATGGACATGCTATTTGTCACGATGGACAGTGTTAATGTTGATGGATGCTGTCTATCATGATGGATAGAGAAAACTCAATTAATTTTGGAATCTATGTGTATTTGTGATGTGCAAGCCCTCTACTCCATGATGATCTACTCAATTTTACCAAAGGACAACTTTTTCCATCTCTAAGGATGGATAGAGGTTTACCCTGAGACTTGTGCAGACATTTTGTGTACTTGCTAGAGTTGTTGCAGCTTCTGTGGATGTGGATACCTACAAGAACACTCTAGTTGTGAGGCTGAGTATAGGGAACCTTTCACAGCTCATGTTAAGTATGTGTGGCCGAGATGCCTTATGGCTGATTTGGGTGTTTGTCAATCTTCAACCACCACCACTTTTATTGAGAGTCAAAGCCCATTCGCAGTTGCAAGGAACCGTATGCTCCCTCGCACTAAGCACATTAGGCTGCACTGTAGCACCGTCGCTTTCTCTCTCTCTCTCTCTCTGTTTGTCTCTCTCTCTCTCTCTCTATCTCTATCTCTCTCTCTCTCTCTCTCACTTCTCTCTCTCTCTCTCTCTCTCTCTCTCTCTCTCTCTCTCTCTCTCTCTCTCTCTCTCTCTCTCTCTCTCTCTCTCTCTCTCTCTCTCTCTCTCTCTCTCCCCCCGCTGCCCCTGCCCCCGCCCATCCCTTTCTCCCGCGTCCGCTATCCTCACTACCCTCGCCCCGCCAATCCATCTCTCCCCCGCCCGCTATCCCCAGCGAGTCCCTCTCTCCCCGTCGGCTCTCCCCGGTTCCCCCCCTCCCCCCGCCTCTGGAGTTGTCCCCCCGCCCCCCTAGTCCCTGCCAGTCCCTCTACTCCCTCCTCTTCCCACCCACCAGCCCGGTAGCCACTACACCATAGCTCCCTCCCCCCACTACCCTCCCACACGCTCATGCGCAGCCTCCCCCACCCACCCCACCCACGAACCCCATAGCCCTTCCCCATGCCCTCACACGCAGCCTCTCGCAGCCCACCCCACCCCGCGCCTTCCTCACTCCCCCACCCACAGCCTCCTGCAAAATGTCAAAATATCATATTTTTCTGGTGAATGTGGGATTCAAAATATCTCTATTCGAGGGAGACAAGAAACATCAAGGGGTTTGCATATGTGGACTTCAATGGAGGATTCGGACACGTTGAATTCTTGAGTGCAGTACGCAATCCCCCATGCCTCCATCTTTCCCCCACTTGCAGCTTCCTGCAATCCCCAGGGGTCACCCCTTGAAATTTCATCGTGATGGGGATAGATAATTGCAAGTATTGATCTTCGATGAGAAATTCCTAAGCCCTCCCACTCCTCCCACCACACAAACCTCCACTCCTTCCCCCCTCAAACCCCTCGGCCAGCCTCCACTCTACCCCCCTCAACTCCAACCGTAACTCCACCCTCCACTCCACCATCTCCACCTCCCCCTCTGTCCCCCTCATCTTTTTCCCCACAAGCCCCACACCCACCCCCACTACCATCTCCACCACCCCCTCATCTTTTACCCCACAACCCCCACACCCACCCCCACCACCATCTCCACCTCCCCCTCCATCCCCCTCATCTTTTTCCCCACAACCCCCACACCCACCCACACCATCATCTCCACCCCACTCGACCCCCTCAGCTTCTCCACCACAACCCCCACACCCACCCCCACCACCATCTCCACCTCCCCCTCTGCACCCTCATCTTTTCCCCCACACCCACCCCCACCAATAGATCCACCTCCCTATAGTACTCCTTCTATGATTCCTCTCTCTCTTTGGGGCATGAGGCCGTGGGCTCCAAGTGCAGGGGACAGAATCCACTAGTCCTAAGAAGATAGAAGAGAAAGAGACTGAGAGGAGAACTCTCAGATGCTTTGGGCTGCAGCTTCGGGGAATGTCCGTTCCATTTCTTGGACATGCTTGTGTTTCGGGCAGATGTTGCTTCCATTTTCATTATGACCTCAGTTGATTTGTTATATCTCTCTCTCTCTCTATCTCCCTCTTTCTTCCCTCTCTCTCTCTTTCCTCTCTCTCTCGGTCTCTCACTCTATCCCTTTCTCTCTCATCCCTCACTCTCTTTTTTCTCACTCTCCCTCTCTCTTTCCCCCTCTCGGTCTCTTCCCTTTATTTCTCTCTCCCTCTCTCTCTCTCCTCCCCTCCCACCACCTCTTCCCTCCTCACACCCCCGCGAGCCACCTCTCTCCCACCACCTCTCCCCTCCTCACACCCCCGCGAGCCACCTCTCTCCCACCACCTCCCCCCTCCTCACAGCCCCGCCAACCCCCTCCCCTCCCCTCACCACCATCCCCCGCCTTCCCCCGCCAACCCCCTCCCCTCCCCTCACCACCATCCCCCGCCAACCCCCTCCCCTCCCCTCACCGCCATCCCCCGCCAACCCCCTCCCCTCCCCTCTCCACCATCCCAGCCCCCTCTCTGCCCCCCGCGAGCGCCTCCCCTCCCTCCTCCTCACACCCCCGCAAACCCCCTCACCTCCCACCACCTCCCCCCTCCTCACAGCCCCGCCAACCCCCTCCCCTCCCCTCACCACCATCCCCCGCCTTCCCCCGCCAACCCCCTCCCCTCCCCTCACCGCCATCCACCTTCACCCCCTCCCCTCCCCTCTCCACCATCCCAACCCCCTCTCTGCCCCCGCGAGCGCCTCCCCTCCCTCCTCCTCACACCCCCGCAAACCCCCTCACCTCCCACCACCTCCCCCCTCCTCACAGCCCCGCCAACCCCCTCCCCTCCCCTCACCACCATCCCCCGCCATCCCCCGCCAACCCCCTCCCCTCCCCTCACCACCATTCCCCGCCAACCCCCTCCCCTCCCCTCACCACCATCCCCCGCCAACCCCCTCCCCTCCCCTCACCGCCATCCCCCACCAACCCCCTCCCCTCCCCTCTCCACCATCCCAGCCCCCTCTCTGCCCCCCCCGAGGGCCTCCCCTCCCTCCTCCTCACACCCCCGCAAACCCCCTCACCTCCCACCACCTCCCCCCTCCTCACAGCCCCGCCAACCCCCTCCCCTCCCCTCACCACCATCCCTTGCCTTCCCCCTCCAACCCCCTCCCCTCCCCTCACCGCCATCCACCTTCACCCCCTCCCCTCCCCTCTCCACCATCCCAACCCCCTCTCTGCCCCCCGCGAGCGCCTCCCCTCCCTCCTCCTCACACCCCCGCAAACCCCCTCACCTCCCACCACCTCCCCCCTCCTCACAGCCCCGCCAACCCCCTCCCCTCCCCTCACCACTATCCCCCGCCATCCCCCGCCAACCCCCTCACCACCATTCCCCGCCAGCCCCCTCCCCTCCCCTCACCGCCATCCCCCGCCAACCCCCTCCCCTCCCCTCACCGCCATCCCCCGCCAACCCCCTCCCCTCCCCTCTCCATCATCCCATCCCCCTCTCTGCCCCCGCGAGCGCCTCCCCTCCCTCCTCCTCACACCCCCGCAAACCCCCTCACCTCCCACCACCTCCCCCCTCCTCACAGCCCCGCCAACCCCCTCCCCTCCCCTCACCGCCAGCCCCCTCACCACCCCTCCCGCCCGACTGCCCCCCTCAGCCCCCGCACGCTTCCCTCCCCTTCTCTCTCTCTCCCTCTCTCTCTCTCCCCTTCCCTCTCTCTCTTCCCCCATCGTCACCACTCACCCCCGCCTCCTACCTCTCACCCCCACCTCCCACCACTCACCCTGCCTCCCACCACTCTCCCCCGCCTCCTACCACTCACCCCCGCCCTCACCCTCCATCTTCCCCCACCACTCACCCCCGCCACTCGCCCTTGCCAACCCCCTGCCAATCCCCTCACACCACCTTCGCCCCCTCACTCTCCCACACACACACATATGCACCCCCATGCATTCACTCACACAATGGCCCCTAAAACACTCCAGATGGTGAAGGATGCGAAGCTGGATCCGGAAGAGAAATCTAGGAGACCTATGCCACAGGTGGAGAGAGAGCATTCGAAGCCATTGTATACAGTTAATGTTGAACTGATCAGAAGATGGCCTCTTTGATGACTTTTTGCCTCGTGTTAATATGAAATTTCACATGAGTGAACCACTACATGAATATTATGACTGGATAAATAGTTGGACCAATCGGGAAAAGCGGTGACGAAGTAACAAAACAACACAAAATGGGAATCTCAGATGGCAAGTGAAAGGGTAAAAGTGAATTGTTAAAAGTAAAAGTGGATGAACAAATGTTGCCGCCAACCATTCACGACGACTACCTATTTTTGTGGATCCAATTCAAATCAAGGGAACAATTGACCTACCCCTCCAATTTTGGGTGGTTAACCGGCGCGTGATCAGTGGACCTGAAGATTCGGCAAGGCTCCTTTGGCCTATTGGGGCCTATAAAATCAAGGGATTTGTGCTCATTTGGGCGACTACGACAACACTCTGGAGTACATGTACAAGTTCTAGGGATACAGTGGTTCGTGCGTACGTACAGAAGACCTCTCTTGCACTTGGTGGTTTCAAGTCAACTGTGGGAGCTACTCTGTTGTGTATACAGAGGGGAGGCTTCTCAGTGAAGGGCTATGAGCACCATAGTGTAAAAGAGTAGCTTGGATTCTTCTTCTTTTTCCGTGGGTCAGTGTGGTTGATTGTGTTCTATTCTCTTGGGAAGATCTTACTACTTGGGTTGTTCTGAGTTAGTCTGCATATCAGTGGTCCTTATGCGGATAGGAGAAACTTTTGTATTGGTGTGTTTACTATTCAGGTGATTTGTTAGCCCTAAGCTTGTGGCTTGTTAGACCTAAGTTTACACTTGTGAGCATCATCTATCAATTGCCCAACTTTGTAATCATCTGGTTTGAATCAGGCAGAGTACAGTCTTCATTTGTTACTGGTTGTCCATAATTGCTGAAGCATTTACCATTCTGTAAAATCCTCGTTGTCGGCCTGCTCACAGAAATGTTTAAGGGTATACTTCCCTAAAGAGAACCCCCCTTGAGTAGGTGACGTACTGGACGTGTTTAATCTTCATTCTCTACCTTTGTTAAAAGCACATACCCCAGTACCTCCTCTACAGTTTGGCACACAGGGTGGGACCTTTGCATTTCTGTGAGAGGATTTTCGCCCTATTGTATTTGCGAGTAGGTACATGACCCATACGCGGGCGGATAAGGAGTCTCATCGTGAACGGAAGCGTCTCAACAAGTTAGAAATAACCACAATCAGTGAGCCTACCTCTCCTCCTCCATCCTTGAATCTATCCATTGATTTGGGAGTAACACCATTATCAAAAGAGAAACATAGGAGAACCTTAGATTTTTCCTCTGATACTTCAGAAGAGGCGCCGGCACCAATGGAGGATCTTTCCCATTTACTCTCTAGGTTGAACATCAAGTTTCCTACATTTAAAGGATTGGCTTATGAAGATGCGGACGACCACGTGAGGAGATTCGTCTCGTTATGTCGTGGAAGAGGATTGCAGAACCGGGAGGATGCAATGTTGGTGCTCTTTCCATCTACATTGGAAGGCCTTGCAGACAAATGGTATAGCCAGTATGCAGATGGGCACTTCACTACGTGGGAGGCACTAAAAGCGGCATTCTCGCAGACATTTCGACCAAGCGACTCCTCAGAACGAGCTCTAGATCAGCTAGAGAACCTAAAATTACGAGCAGGCGAATCCTTCCATGAATTGCACACTAGAACTAAAGCACTTGTTTCTCGTTTGCCTCATGCTCCAGGTGATTTTTTAGTCAAAAAATGGATTGAGAAGGCTCTGCCTAAGTCATCTCAACAAAAGCTTCGGGAATCCCTTAGACTGGATGCAACACTTGATGATTTTGTTGCAACTGCATCACGCATTGAGGAGGCTAGAATACATTTTGAAGTGGAGTCTCAACCAAATTATGCATCCGATTTGGATCCGATCGGGCAACTCAGGAAGGAGTTGGAAGCCTTAAGGATGCAGCAAAGTCGCCAAGAAGAGAAGGTCATACCACCACCCTCAACCCATAATGTGGATGAAGTGTCTCAACTTAGGCGTGAGCTTGAAGACTTGCGGACTACCCAGGACATACGAAGACAGGTTTGGTGTACAATATGTAGTAATAATGGACATTCCAATGTAAATTGTCCTAACAGAGTCAGTTGTCAGTTCTGTGGCAAAGAGGGTCATGAAGCAAGAGACTCCTACTACCTTAAGGGGACACAACAGCGAGGTAACCATCAAGGTGTAGATTCATATTATGCTAGCACTTCTAATGCACCTAATAGAGAAGAGACCCGCCCAACTCGGCCTAGATACAATAGGCCCCTAATGTGTTACCAATGTGGGGAGTATGGCCATATGCAGAACAGGTGTTCTCTTCTAGAGGACGCACCCCCTTGTCAGCACTGTCCAGATGCTAAGGATCACTACACTAGAGATTGCCCAAGAGGTCGTCCGGCTCCAATTCACATGATTGCAGTCTCCCCACCAGTAGAAGGTATGACCGCTCAATCTTATGTTGTTTCATCTTCATCCATGCCAATGATGACCAGAGCCAGGCAAGCGGCAGTGGCCCAAAAGGAGGAACAACAAGGACTCAAAGATAGAGTTGTAGAAAAGAGGGTGGGATGGAAGGACCAAGAAGAAATGGAAGAAGCTTATGAGAGGGTGACTACTTTGCTAAGAGATCAACCAACGAGTACTTCTGAAGGCAAGCAAGAAGTGGACATTGAAGAAATTTTGAAAGGTATTCATCATAAGATTAGCCTGTATCAACTCATAAAGATAGATCCTAAAGTAAGAAGTGATCTGCTGAAGATTATACATTCTGCATGCTTGTGCCCACCTCCTAGCATAGATGGTTTTATGGTGGACTTTCCTCCTGCACCCTTGGCTGATTATCAGAGCTCAAGATTTTCCATTTTAATCAAGGATGAAGCTCTAGCAGGTGTTATTATAGATGGAGGTTTCGGCATCAATTTGATGCCTGATTTCACTATGAAGAAACTAAGACTCAATCCCACAAAGGCAGCACCCTTCACAGTCACCTTAGCAGATCAACATCGGGTTGCACCAGTGGGCATTGTTGAAAAGGTACTTATGATAGTGCAGGGTTGTCATTTTGTTTTAGACTTTGTTGTTATTGCCCGGCCTCAGGAGACCTCATACCCTCTACTCCTGGGAAGGCCTTGGCTAAGGCAAGCAAAGGCTCTACAGGATTGGGGAAAGAACAAGTTATGGATTTCCACATGTACTAACAATCAATTACAGATACATTTGGAAGAAGGATCAGACATCAACAAGGCTACTGGATATGCAATGGAAACTCAGGTAATGCCTTCAGAAGATGATGCCCTATTAAGTTGGATGATGGGAAGTGCAGAATGCTGCACAATGGAGATATGTGAGGTAAATGAAGATTTTGCAGAAGCAACACAAGGAGGACGGGAAGAGGGAAAAACTGATGTTCTTCACTTGAACAAAATAGAAAAGAGTAAGCAAGGAAGTCAAGCTTATTTTTTGCAGGCACCTCCTAAAGGACAGAAATCTCCAATTGAATCAGATAATCAAAATTCAACACTTAGCGCCACTAAGATGGTATGTAGGGAAAAGGCAGGTAAACATGAGGAATCATATGATTTTATGCTTGCAGGACCAGAAAGAGACAAAGTTGTGCCTGCATCTGGGGAAGATAATTGCGACCTTCAAGAACTTCCATTCTCAAATATACCCTTAGGATGGATCAAGGAACAGATTGTGGATCATAAATTGAACTCTGCTCCTGCATACAGTGGAGATGAACTTTCAAGTGAGTCCAATTCTGAAAAGTTTGTTCAAGAAGTAAATCTTGGAGATGAAGAGAATCCTCAGATGGTTCACTTGGCTGCTTGGTTATGGCACTATCCGCCTTTATTGCAGAAGGTAACTTCCCTACTTTTTACCTATAAAAGTGTCTTTGCATGGTCCTATAAAGACTTAACAGGGATACCTGAGGAGCTTGGATTACACCGAATACCCTTAGTGGAAGGAGCTTCACCTGCAAGAAGTAGGCCTTACCGACTTAATCCAAAGTATGCGGAGGTAGTAAAGCTAGAAATCACAAAATTGGAAGAGGCAGGTATTATTGTTCCTGTAGAACACTCACGGTGGCTTTCTTCCATGGTCATTGTACCAAAGAAAAACGGCAAAATAAGAGTATGTGTTGATTTTCGTGCCTTGAATAAGGTAACTATTCAAGATGGCTTTCCTCAACCATTCACAGAGCAGGTGCTTGAAGAAGTAGCCGGACACTCTTTATATAGTTTTCTTGATGGGTTCAGTGGCTACAATCAGATAGCCATTCATCCTGAAGATAGAGACAAGACGGCTTTTGTTACACCATGGGGCACATATGTTTATACCCGTATGGCCTTTGGCTTGAAGAATGCACCAGCATCCTTCAATAGGACTATGTATCTCATACTAGGGAAATGGTTAACCTCATTTCTGCGCATTTTTATGGATGATTTTTCAGTATTTTCAGGAACAGACAAGAGGGCAATAGTTCAAGATTTCAATAACCATTTGGATAATCTAAAGGAAATCTTTGAGCAGTGTCTCAAAACAGGGTTGAAGTTGAATCCTGCTAAATGTCATTTTTTGGTGACCAAAGGCACTCTCCTGGGCCACATAGTATCAGTTGAAGGGATAACGGTTTATCCGGCAAAGATCACTGCTATCCTTTCCATGCCAATTCCACAAAGCCCAAAGGAAGTGCAAAGTTTCTTGGGCCATGCAGGATATCATAGACGATTTATCAGAATATATTCAGAAATAGCTAAGCCTTTGTCCAGGCTTACAAGTAAGAATGTCCCTTTCTCATGGACTCCTGAAGCTGAGAAAGCATTTTGCGAATTAAAATTGAGGCTATGTACTGCTCCTCTTTTAACTGTTCCTAATTGGTCATTAGAGTTCCATGTACATACAGATGCTAGTCTTCATGCAGTTGGAGCAGTCTTGGCTCAACCATCATCACAGAAGATAGACCAACCTATCGTTTATGCTAGCAGATTGCTTACCAAAGCAGAGAGGAACTACAACACTACTGAAAGGGAAGGTTTGGCTATCGTGTTCGCTCTTCAAAAATTCCGGCATTACCTCTTAGGTGTGCATTTTATTGTCATAACTGATCATCAACCTTTGAAGTACCTGATTAACAAGCCCAGAGTAGCTGGAAGGATTTGGCGATGGTTACTCCTATTTCAAGAATTTAATTTTGATATTCATATTAAGCCAGGAAAAGAGCACTACATGGCAGATCAAGTGTCCAGGACGGCAATGAGTGAAAAGGCAACAGGTATTAATGACGAATTGGTGGATAGCAATCTTTTTCTAGTAACAATTCGAACTGGTTGGTATGATGAAATTCTTCATGTTCTCACTACTGGAAAGATCCCAGAACACTTGACACCTGTAGAAAAGAGAAGATTGCTCCTGAAAACCAAAGCATATTCGCTTATAAATGGAAATTTATATAAATACTGTCAAGATGATATATTGAGAAGGTGTGTCTATCCAGAGGAGGTAAATCTTTTGCTAAAGGCTGCACACAGCGAAGGACACCTAAAGGGGGAAGAATTGGCTCATAGAATCATCCACAAGGGTTTATGGTGGCCTCATATTTTCAAAGATGCAATCAAGTTCGCCAAAGAATGCCACATCTCCCAGAGGTGTGCTCCCGCGCCAACCAGATTGAATTTCCAACCATTGGTCATATCTACAGGATGGCTCCCATTTGAACGATGGGGTCTTGATTTCATAGAGCCAATTAGCCCAACTGGACAACCAGGAGGTAAAAAGTATATTTTGATGGCCACATGCTATGCCACTAAATGGATAGAGGCTAAAGCTACTGTGGACTGCACGGCTTTAACAGTAGCTAAATTTATGTATAAACGTATTTTCTCAAGATTTGGTTGCCCATTGGAAATTACTAGTGATAGAGGCACACATTTTGTAAATCAATTGCTCCAGTTTATATTTGACAGGTACAAAATCTTCCATAAAAAATCATGTGCCTATTACCCAAGGGCAAATGGCCAAGCGGAAAGTTCTAACAAAATTTTGATTGGGCTCTTACGCAAATTATCCTTTGAGCATCAAAGTTCTTGGCCGCAGGCACTAATTGGTGCAATGTGGGCTCTCCGAACTACTAGAAGGGGAACCACTGGCGAAAGTCCATTCCGCCTAGTCTATGGTAAAGAAGCATTGGCACCTTTCGAATTTATCATCAGGAAGGAAATTGAAGCCAGAACCATGGGTATTGAACCTCCAATCAGAAGACTTGTGGCATTGGAAGAATATAGGGAAGCAGCAATGAAGAAACTACAGATAAAGCAAGAGGAACGCAAGCGGCTGCATGACAGGTATTTAAGGACTAATGAGGTACAGGAGGGATCTTTGGTCCTGGTGCATCAAATCCCGTCGCCGTTCACCAAATTGGCACCTAAATGGATAGGGCCATACAAGGTCATCAAAGTATTGCCCCACGGTGCAGTGCAACTGGAGGATCTGCAAGGCAACTGGTTGCCCTTGGTTAACATCTCCAGGGTGAAAAGTTATTTGAATTGATGAAAGCAAGATGAAATTTACTCCCTGTAAATACCATTGTTCTTTCATTTTCTGCAGTTCATTTTGAAGGAATAAGCAAATAAAGGAGTTATTGCACCGGGACGGTGCAAAAGCTTGATGTGGGGGTCTGTAGTACTCCTTCTATGATTCCTCTCTCTCTTTGGGGCATGAGGCCGTGGGCTCCAAGTGCAGGGGACAGAATCCACTAGTCCTAAGAGGATAGAAGAGAAAGAGACTGAGAGGAGAACTCTCAGATGCTTTGGGCTGCAGCTTCGGGGAATGTCCGTTCCATTTCTTGGACATGCTTGTGTTTTGGGCAGATGTTGCTTCCATTTTCATTATGACCTCAGTTGATTTGTTATATCTCTCTCTCTCTCTTCTCTCTCTATCTCCCTCTTTCTTCCCTCTCTCTCTCTTTCCTCTCTCTCTCGGTCTCTCACTCTATCCCTTTCTCTCTCATCCCTCACTCTCTTTTTTCTCACTCTCCCTCTCTCTTTCCCCCTCTCGGTCTCTTCCCTTTATTTCTCTCTCCCTCTCTCTCTCTCCTCCCCTCCCACCACCTCTTCCCTCCTCACACCCCCGCGAGCCACCTCTCTCCCACCACCTCTCCCCTCCTCACACCCCCACGAGCCACCTCTCTCCCACCACCTCCCCCCTCCTCACAGCCCCGCCAACCCCCTCCCCTCCCCTCACCACCATCCCCCGCCTTCCCCCGCCAACCCCCTCCCCTCCCCTCACCACCATCCCCCGCCAACCCCCTCCGCTCCCCTCACCGCCATCCCCCGCCAACCCCCTCCCCTCCCCTCTCCACCATCCCAGCCCCCTCTCTGCCCCCCGCGAGCGCCTCCCCTCCCTCCTCCTCACACCCCCGCAAACCCCCTCACCTCCCACCACCTCCCCCCTCCTCACAGCCCCGCCAACCCCCTCCCCTCCCCTCACCACCATCCCCCGCCTTCCCCCGCCAACCCCCTCCCCTCCCCTCACCGCCATCCACCTTCACCCCCTCCCCTCCCCTCTCCACCATCCCAACCCCCTCTCTGCCCCCGCGAGCGCCTCCCCTCCCTCCTCCTCACACCCCTGCAAACCCCCTCACCTCCCACCACCTCCCCCCTCCTCACAGCCCCGCCAACCCCCTCCCCTCCCCTCACCACCATTCCCTGCCAACCCCCTCCCCTCCCCTCCCACCACCTCCCCCCTCCTCACAGCCCCGCCAACCCCCTCCCCTCCCCTCACCGCCAGCCCCCTCACCACCCCTCCCGCCCCACTGCCCCCCTCAGCCCCCGCACGCTTCCCTCCCCTTCTCTCTCTCTCCCTCTCTCTCTCCCCTTCCCTCTCTCTCTTCCCCCACCGTCACCACTCACCCCCGCCTCCTACCTCTCACCCCCACCTCCCACCACTCACCCCGCCTCCCACCACTCTCCCCCGCCTCCTACCACTCACCCCCGCCCTCACCCTCCATCTTCCCCCACCACTCACCCCCGCCACTTGCCCTTGCCAACCCCCTGCCAATCCCCTCACACCACCTTCGCCCCCTCACTCTCCCACACACACACATATGCACCCCCATGCATTCACTCACACAATGGCCCCTAAAACACTCCAGATGGTGAAGGATGCGAAGCCGGATCCGGAAGAGAAATCTAGGAGACCTATGCCACAGGTGGAGAAAGAGCATTCGAAGCCATTGTATACAGTTAATGTTGAACTGATCAGAAGATGGCCTCTTTGATGAATTTTTGCTTCGTGTTAATATGAAATTTCACATGAGTGAACCACTACATGAATATTATGACTGGATAAATAGTTGGACCAATCGGGAAAATCGGTGACGAAGTAACAAAACAACACAAAATGGGAATCTCAGATGGCAAGTGAAAGGGTAAAAGTGAATTGTTAAAAGTAAAAGTGGATGAACAAATGTTGCCGCCAACCATTCACGACGACGAGCTATTTTTGTGGATCCAATTCAAATCAAGGGAACAATTGACCTACCCCTCCAATTTTGGGTGGTTAACCGGTGCGTGATCAGTGGACCTGAAGATTCCGCAAGGCTCCTTTGGCCTATTGGGGCCTATAAAATCAAGGGATTTGTGCTCATTTGGGCGACTACGACAACACTCTGGAGTACATGTACAAGTTCTAGGGATACAGTGGTTCGTGCGTACGTACAGAAGACCTCTCTTGTACTTGGTGGTTTCAAGTCAACTGTGGGAGCTACTTTGTTGTGTATACAGAGGGGAGGCTTCTCAGTGAAGGGCTATGAGCACCATAGTGTAAAAGAGTAGCTTGGATTCTTCTTTTTTTTCCGTGGGTCAGTGTGGTTGATTGTGTTCTATTCTCTTGGGAAGATCTTACTACTTGGGTTGTTCTGAGTTAGTCTGCATATCAGTGGTCCTTATGCGGATAGGAGAAACTTTTGTATTGGTGTGTTTACTATTCAGGTGATTTGTTAGCCCTAAGCTTGTGGCTTGTTAGACCTAAGTTTACACTTGTGAGCATCATCTATCAATTGCCCAACTTTGTAGTCATCTGGTTTGAATCAGGCAGAGTACAGTCTTCATTTGTTACTGGTTGTCCATAATTGCTGAAGCATTTACCATTTTGTAAAATCCTCGTTGTCGGCCTGCTCACAGAAATGTTTAAGGGTATACTTCCCTAAAGAGAACCCCCCTTGAGTAGGTGACGTACTGGACGTGTTTAATCTTCATTCTCTACCTTTGTTAAAAGCAGATACCCCAGTACCTCCTCTACACTCCCGCTCCGTCCCCCTCATCTTTTTCTGCACAACCCCCACACCCACACCCACCCCCACCACCATCTCCACCTCCCCCTCTGTCCCCCTCATCTTTTTCCCCACAACCCCCACACCCACCCCCACCACCATCTCCACCACCCCCTCCACCCCCTCATCTTTCCCCCCACAACCCCCACACCCACCCCCACCACCATCTCCATCGTCCCCCTCATCTTTTCCCCCACAACCCCCACCACCATCTCCACCTCCCCCTTATCCTTTTCCCCACAACCCCCACACCCACCCACACCAACATCTCCACCACCCCCTCCACCCCCTCATCTTTTCCCCCACAACCCCCACAACCCCCATCCCCACCATCGTCTCCACCTCCCCCTCCACTCCTCATCTTTTCCCCCACCCCCCCCCCCCCTCATCTTTTTCACCACCACCCCCTCATCCTTTCCCCTATAGCCCCCATGCCCACCTCCACCACCATCTCCACCTCCCCCTCCATCCCTTCATCTTTTGCCCCATAGCCCCCACACCCACCTCCACCACCATCTGCATCTCCACCTCACCCTCCACCCCCTCATCTTTTCCCCCACAACCCCCACACCCACCTCCTTCTCCCCCCCCCCCCCCCCCTCCATCTCCACTACCTCCAGTCCCATCCTCTCTCCACACCCATGCTTGATAAAGTTCAGATGACTATCCCAAGAGAATACAATTGGTTTGGTAAAAGTTTTTCTGATGTTGTTACAATGGTGCTTTTCAAGTATGAAGAAGATGACTCTTCCAATTAAGGAATTCAAGATTGGTGGGGTGAAAATCAACCCTCTATCCCACCGTCCCTCCATCCCTCCATCCGCACCACCCACCATCTCTCACACTCAATGGGTCATTCCAATAGCACGGCCAGCATGTAATGAAGATCTCAACTTGCATGCAAAAGTGGCAGTAAAAGTGTAAGTGCTAAAAGGGAAATTGGAGAAATGAGTATTGCCATGACGACTGCCTATTCTTGAGGATCCAATTCAAATCTAGTGGCATATTTGATCTACCCCTCCAATTTTGGATGAATCTCTTGTATTGATGTTTTTTAGTTTTGGAGTGGCATGCTAGCCTAGAGCATCAACTTTTGAGCATTTCTTTTGCCTATATTGTAATCATCTGTGCAAACTAAGGAGTGGTTTTGTCCTTTACTATTGCCATTGTCATTGATCTTCTCTCGGAGTGTCTACATTTACTGTAAAATTATTGTGATCTGCCTGCTCACAGAAATGTTAAAGGGTATACTTCCCTAAGCAGGACCTCCCTTGAGTAGGAGAAGTACTAGAAGTGCATATTTTCTGCTCTTGTTAAAAGTGGATACTCAATATCAAGCTCCCTACCTTAAAGGGACAAGCTTATGAGGATGCTGATGATCATGTGAGGAGATTCATCTCCTTATGCCGTGGACGAGGTCTGCAGAACAGAGAGGATGCAATGCTAGTACTCTTCCCATCCACATTGGAAGGCCTTTCTTACAAATGGTACAATCAATATGCAGATGGCCATTTCGCTACATGGGAGGCTCTGAAGATGGCATTCTCACAGACATTTCGACCTAGTGACTCCTCAAAAAGAGCTCTAGACTAGCTCGAGAATCTAAGGCTAAGATCAGGTGAATCCTTCCATGAACTTCACACTAGGACAAAATCACTTGTTGCACGTCTTGCACATGCTCCAGGTGATTTCTTGGTTAAAAAATGGATAGAAAAAGCTTTGCCCAGGTCATCTCAGCAGAAGTTACGTGAGTCTCTTAGATTGGATGCAACCCTCAATGATTTTGTTGCAGCAACATCACACATTGAAGAAGCTAGGCAACATTTTGAAGGGGATACACAACCGAATTATGTTGCAGAACTAGACCCTATTGGGCAACTGAGGAAGGAACTAGAGGCATTGAGAATGCAACAAAATCAACAAGAAGACAAGGTCTTGCCACTAGTGCGTCGCACTGATGATGAAGTAGCCCAACTTCGCCGTGAGTTAGAAGATTTGCGGACCACTCAGGATATAAGAAGGTAGATTTGGTGCATAATAATAACAACAATGGACATTCCAATGCTAATTGTCCTAACAAGGTAAGCTGTCAATTTTGTGGAAAGGATGGCCATGAAGCTAGAGACTGTTACTACCTCAAGTGTACACAACAATGAGATAACCCTCAAGCTTTAGATTCATATTATGCTAGTACTTCAAATGCACCTAATAGAGAGGATAATCGACCAACGAAGCCCAGATATAATACGCCTTTGATGTGCTATCATTGTGGTGAGTATGGCCATATGCAAAATAGGTGTTCCCTTCCAAAACATGCACCTCCTTGTCAGCATTGTCCAGAGGCTAAGGATCACTACACCAAAGATTGCCCAAGAAGCCGTCCTGCTCCAATCCACATGATTGCAATCTCTCCACAAGAAGAAGGTATGACCACTCAGTCTTATGCTGTTTCATCTTCTTGAATTCTCATGATGCTAGAGCCAGACAAGCGGCAACAACCCGTAGAGAGGAACAAGAGGGACTCCCCGATAAAGAGGAGGAAAAGAAGATTGGGTGGAAGGACCAAGCAAATATTGAAGGAGCTTATGAAAGGATGGCTACTTCACTAAAGGATCAACCAACAAGTCTGCAAGAAGACACACATGAGGTAAACATTGAGCAGATCTTGAAAGGTATTCATCACAAGGTTAGTCTATAAAAACTCATAAAGATGGATTCAAAAATAATATGTGACCTATTAAAGATTGTACACTCTGCTTACTTGAGCTAACCACCTAGCATAGATGGTTTCATGGTTGATTTTCCCCCTGCACCCCTGGCAGACTACCAAAGCTCAAGGCTATGTGTTCTTATAAAGGATGAAGCTCTCACAGGTGTGATTATAGATGGAGTAAAAGGAGAAGATTTGGCTCACAGAAACATCCACAAAGGACTATGGTGGCCTCATATTTACAAGGATGCGATCAAGTTTGCTAAAGAATGCCACATTTGCCAGAGATGTGCTCCTATGCCAACCATATTGAGTTTCCAACCATTAGTCATATCTACAGGATGGCTCCCATTTGAACGATGGGGTCTTGATTTCAAAGGACCTATTAGTCCAACTTGTCACCCTGGGGGTAAGAAGTATATTTTGATGGCCACATGTTATGCAACTAAATGGATAGAGGCTAAAGCTACTATGGACTGCATGGCTTTAACAGTAGCTTAGTTTTTGTAGAAATGTATTTTCTCAAGATTTGGTTGCCCACTAGAAATCACTAGTCATAGGGGGACACATTTTGTGAATCAATTGCTCCAATTTATATTTGCAGGTACAAGGTCTTCCATAAAAAATCTTGTGCCTACTATCCAAGGGCAAATGGCCAAGCAAAGAGCTCCAATAAGATTTTGATTGGATTGCTGTGCAAATTAACTTTTGATCATCAAAGCTTTTGGCCAGAAGCATTGATAGGTGCAATTTGGGCTTTCAAAACTACAAAGAGAGGAACCACTGGCAAGAGTCCATTTCGTTTAGTATATGGAAAAGAGACGTTAGCACCATTTGAATTTATTATCAAAAAAGAAATTGGAGCCAAAACCATTGGAATTGAACCTCCAATTAGGAGACTGGTGGCATTAGAAGAATACAGAGAAGGAGCAATGCAAAAACTTGAGATAACACAAGAAGAGCGCAAAAGACTGCACGACAGGTATCTTAGGTCCAATGAAGTACAGGAAGGATCCTTGGTTTTGGTGCATCAGATCCTAGTAGTTTCAACCAAATTGGCACCCAAATGGATAGGACCATACAGGGTGGTAAAGGTATTACCACATGGAGCAGTACATCTAGACGATTTGCAGGGTAAGAAGATACCCCTGGTCAATATCTCCAGGGTAAAGAATTACGTGCATTAAGGCAAGATGGAAGAACTTCACTGTATATACCGTATTTCATTCAATGTTTGCAGTTTATTTTGGTCTATTCAATAAAATGAATAAAAAGGAAAAGTTGCACCGAGACGGTGCAAAGACTTGATGTGGAGGTCTGTAGCACAATCGCTTTCTCTCTCTCTCTCTCTCTCTATCTCTCTCTCTCCCCCTCTCTCTCTCTCTGTCTCTCTCCATGTGCCGTCGCTCTCTCTCTCTCTCTCTCTCTCTCTCTCTCTCTCTCTCTCTCTCTCTCTCTCTCTCTCTCTCTCTCTCTCTCTCTCTCTCCCTCCCTCTCCCTCTCCCTCTCCCTCTCCCTCTCTCCCTCCCTCCCTCTCTCTCTCTCTCTCTCTCTCTCTCTGTCTCTCCCTGTGCATCGTGGCTCTCTCTCTCTCTCTCTCTCTCTCTCTCTCTCTCTCTCTCTCTCTCTCTCTCTCTCTCTCTCTCTCTCTCGCTCCCTCTCTCCCTCCCTCTCTCTCTCTCTCTATCTCCCTCTCTCTCTCTCTCTCTCTCTCTCTCTCTCTCTCTCTCTCACTCTCCCCCCGCTGCCACCGCCAATCCCTCTCTCCCCCGCTATCCCCACTGCCCCCGCCCCCACCAATCCCTCTCTCCCCCGCTCGCTATCCCCTGCCAGCCCCTCTCTCCACGCGCGCTATCCCCACTGCGCCCCCTGCCCCCCTCCCCCACCTCTACAGCTCTCCCCCCGCCTCGGGAGTCCCTCTAATCCCTCCTCTTCCCACTCACCAGCCCTGCAGCCACTACGAATCCCACAGCTCCCTCCCCCCACTGCCCCCCCACATGCTCATGTGCAGCCTCCCCCACCCACCCCACCCGTGAACCCCACAGCGCTTCCCCATGCCCTCACCCATCTCTCTGCAGCCCACCCCACCCTCTGCCTTCCTCACTCCCCCACCCACAGCCTCCCCTAAAATGTCAAAATATCAGAGTTTTTTGGTGAATGTGGGATTCAAAATATCTGTATTCCAGGGAGACAGGAAACATCAACGCGTTTGCATATGTGGACTTCAATGGAGGATTCGGACATGTTGAATTCCTGAGCGCAGCACGGAATCCCCCACGCATCCGTCTTTCCCCCACTTGCAGCTTCCCGCAATCCCCCCGGGGTGACCTTTTGAAATTTCATCCTGATGGGGATAGATCATTGCAAGTATTCAACTCCGACGAGAAATTCCTAAACCCTCCCACTCCTCCCACCACACCAACCTCCACACCTTCCCCCCTCAAACCCCTCGGCCACCCTCCACTCTACCCCCCTCAACTCCAACCCTAAATCCACACTCCACTCCACCATCTCCACCTCATCCTCCCCCCCCCCTCATCTTTTTCCCCACAACCCCCACACCCACCCCCACCACCATCTCCACCACCCCCTCCACCCCCTCATCTTTGCCCCCACAACCCCCACACCCACCCCCACAACCATCTCCACCGTCCCCCTCCATCCTCCTCATCTTTTTCCCCACAACCCCCACACCCACCCCCACCACAATTCCCACAGCCACCCCCACCACCGTATCCACCTCCCCCTCCACCCCCTCATCTTTTTCCCCACAACCCCCATACCCACCCCCACCATCATTCCCACAACCACCCCCACCACCATCTCCACCTCCCCCTCCACTCCCTCATCTTTTCCCCCACAACCCCCTAGACCCACCCCCACCACCATCTCCACCTCCCCCTCTGTCCCCTCATCTTTTTCCCCACAACCCCCACACCCACCCCCACCACCATCTCAACCACCCCCTCCACCCCCTCATCTTTTCCCCCACAACCTCCACCCCCACCACCATCTCCACCTCCCCCTCTGTCCCCGTCATCTTTTTCCCCACAACCCCCACACCCACCCCCACCACCATCTCCACCTCCCCCTCCGTCCCCCTCATCTTTTTTCCCACAACCCCCACACCCACCCCCACCACCATCTCCACCACGCCCTCATCTTTTCCACCACAAGCCCCACACCCATCCCCACCACCAGCTCCAACGTTCCCCTCCCTCCCCCTCATCTTTTCCCCCACAACTGCCAGACCCACCCCCACCACCATCTCCACCTCCCCCTCAATCCCCCTCATCTTTTTCCCCCCAACCCCCACACCCACCCACACCACCATCTCCACCACCCCCTCCACCCCCTCATCTTTTACCCCACAACCCCCACCACCATCTCCACCTCCCCCTCCGTGCCCCTCATCTTTTTCCTCACAACCACCACACCCACCCCCACCACCATCTCCATCACCCCCTCATTTTTTCCCCCACAACCCCCACACCCACCCCCACCACCATCTCCACCTCCCCCTCTGTCTCCCTCATCTTTTTCCCCACAACCCCCATAACCACCCTCACCACCATCTCCACCTCCCCCTCCGTCCCCCTCATCTTTTTCCCCACAACCCCCACACCCACCCCCACCACCATCTCCACCACCCCCTCCACCCCCTCATCTTTTCCCCCACAACCCCCACACCCACCCCCACCACCATCTCCACGTTCCCCCTCCATCCCGCTCATCTTTTCCCCCACAACCCCCACACCCACCCCCACCACCATCTCCACCTCCCCCTCCATCCCCCTCATCTTTTTTCCCACAACCCCTACACCCACCCCCACCACCATCTCCACCATCCCCTCCACCCCCTCATCTTTTCCCCCACAACCCCCACACCCACCCGCACCACCGTCTCCACCTCCCCCTCCACTCCCTCATCTTTTACCCCACTACCCCCTCATCCTTTTCCCCACCACCCCCTCATCCTTTCCCCCACGGCCCCCACACCCACCTCCACCACCATCTTAACCTCCCCCTCCACCCCCTCATCTTTTCCCGCACAGCCCCACACCCACTTCCACCACTATCTCCACCTCACCCTCCATCCCCTCATCTTTTCCCCCAAAACCACCACACCCACCTCCTTCTTTTCCCCCTCCATCTCCACTACCTCCGCTCCCATCCTCTCTCCACACCCATGCTTGATAAAGTTCAGATGACTATCCCAAGAGAATTCAATTGGTTTGGCAAAAGTTCTTCTGATATTGTTACAATGGTGCTTTTCAAGTATGAAGAAGATGACTCTTCCAATTAAGGAATTCATTGGGCTCTTGGATTGGTGGGCTGAAAATCAACCCTCCATCCCACCGTCCCTCCATCCGCACCACCCACCATCTCTCACACTCAATGGGTCATTCCAATAGCACGGGCAGAAGGTAATCAGAATCTCAGCTTGCATGCAAAAGTGGCAGTAAAAGTGTAACTGGTAAAAGGGAAATTGGAGAAATGATTGTTGTCGTGACGGCTGTCTATTCTTGAGGATCCAGTTCAAATCTAGTGGCATATTTGATCTACCCCTCCAATTTTGAGGCAATCAATCGGCGCATAATCAGTGGACGTGAGGGATCGGCAAGGCCCTCTTGGCCTATTGGAGCCTATAAAAACAATGGACTTGTGTTCATTTGGGATACACATATACATAAGTACATATAGAGGTCCTCTCTTTGCACTCTCTGGCTACAAGCCTACTGTAGGAAGTTACTCTGTGGTGAGGATACAGAGTGTGGGCTTCCCAGTGGAGGGCTAGTAGCACTATAGTGTGAAGGAAGTGGCTTGGTGTTGTCATTTATTGTGAGTCTGTGGGATTTTTGGTGTTAGTGGTATTTTCGTGCTCTTCCCCTTGGAGCGACTCTTCACAGTTTGTACTGATCAATATCAGTCTGCATCTAGTCGTGTTCATTGTACGGATTGGATGAATCTCTTGTATTGATGTTGTTTAGCTCTCGAGTGGCATGTTGGCCTAGAGCATCAACTTTTGAGCATTTCTTTTTCCTATATTGTAATCATATGTGTGAATTAAGGAGTGGTTTTGTCCTTTACTATTGCCATTGTCATTGATCTTCTCTCGGAGTGTCTACATTTACTATACAATTATTGTGATCTTTGTGCTTAGAGAAATGTTAAAGGTTATACTTCCCTAAGGAGGACCTCTCTTGAGTAGGCCGAGTATTGGAAGTGCATATTTTTTGCTCTTGTTAAAAGTGGATACCCTGGTACCTCCTCTACATGCACTAGCACGAAGGCTCTACCTAGGGAGAAGTTTGAAGTTTTATACAAAGCTTTGGGCTGATTTCCTTTTGTGGATTGAATTTACATGGCTGGGCACTTCCTTATACATGGGTGCTAGCTCCTTGTTCACCGCATCACTCCTAGGGCAGATTCATTGATATGTTTAGGTATTTATGTGTGTGAACCCATTACGACTGTCGGGGCATTTATTTCCCTCTTTAGGAGGTTTTTTTTCCTCGGATTGTATGTATACCTATAACTCTAATGTTTCACGTATCTTTTTACATTCTCTTGGTAATACATTGAATATTGTGAGTTGTGATCCAAGCTTCTTCTTCTTCCTTGTGTTTTTCGCGTGCTTCCATAGACATCAAACTCCAACAATACTTAGATAATGAGCTACATAGATAAATAGATTAATACATAGTTAAATATATATATACAAGTAGATACGTAGTTGAATAATCTTGTGCTTAGAAATATGGATAAATTAGTACATTTATAATTATATAGAAAAGTGAATCATCATCTTGAAGTGAATCTATGTACTATTAAGAATGTAAGAGTTTAACAATCAGACATTCATACCATTTCATATACACTCACTATACTATGTATGATTATTGTCACATGAGTGTATCTAACTATTGTGAGAGTAAGAGTCAATCAATAAGACAATCACAATAGTTTATATACACATTGTGGCCTATATTATAATTATGCTCACCTGAATCTAAGTGACTATTGTGAGAGTAAGAGTTAAAGAATCAGACAATCACAATAGTCCCTACACATTCCCTATTCTATTGACAGAGTAGGAACCGAGGAGTAATTAAAATAATCTCAATAGATCTATTTCTCAGTCCTATACTACTATGAGAGTAAGAATTGATGTAGAGAGTCATACAACACAATAGTGGTTCATTTTAAATTTGATTCATCAAAGTATACAAATAATAAACACTTTTCCAAGTCAAACACGTAGACTATTAATGATTAAAGTACATAAAATGCATCACATAAATACATATCATACATATGTAAGAGACTCATATGTGAATCATAACATATGCATGAAACACAATGAACATAACAAGAAAATAGAAAATAGATGAAAAATAGAGCAATACCTGAATGATATGATGAGGAAAGTGCTCTAAGAGTGGTATGGTAGTAGTTGCACTCTAAGAACTTGTCAAAAAACACGTGTAGAATAAGTGTTTTGATCAAATGAAAAAAAGTATATATTTTTTGCTTAGGAATAGCTTTTAAATCGAAAGCGCTTTCTATTGAAAAAACTTTCAATTCAAAGTGCATTCGATCAAAAATCTATGTGTAACCAAGTTTTTATTTGTGTTTTTTCAGAAATCCCAAAATATAATGAACATATTCAATATTTTTTTATTATTCCTTCAAATAAATGAAACCTAGATTAAAACCATTCAATGACAAAATCATTGTTTTAACATAAAGGATTGATTGGGATCCATATCATAAAAGTGAAATTTGAATAGTTTCTACCTTCAACGTTGCCATGCGTTGCTTCTACTTATCTCAACACTAAAAGATTTCCCCTTCTCCTTTGAGATCTTTATTGAATGTCCTATGGAATCTTCATAACTGATTTTGCATAATCTTTATTGAATGTCCTATGGAATCTTCATAAGCCTATAAAGATCTTTACTTCTTCGAAGTTCCTTCGATATCTTCATTGCATGATACGCTACATATTATGAGGATCCATGTCGAATCCTTACTTAGAGATAACATGCCCTAAATAGATCACTTCTTTATTTAAGAATTCACACTTTGAATCCTTCGTAAAGAGAAAAATTCTCTTTAACCATATGGACAGCTTTTTATACGTATTTCATGCACTCTTACTTTAGGCTAGGATGTCGTTAAGTAATTCTTCTATGAATTGACCTAGATAGGATCATAGGACATGATTCATGAGTTACATGAACATGGCAAGCGAGTGTGCACTTAAGGAATTTGACTTGGATATGAAGGAAATAGAGATAGATGAGATAATTGTAACTTATAAGATTCACGGCATGCTTATGGAAAGAACATAAAAGATATCGTCGGTCTTGCAAGCTATCTTGAAAACTTAAAGGCCACTTAGTAACAAAAGATTAGTTTCTTGTGTAGATGATTTTTAACATGATGATGTGGATAGTCGATCATTTTTTTTATTCTGATAAAAGCAATGTAAGTAAAAGATATGTTTTTTATTATTTCGAGTTTGGCCAACTCTTGCTGTTTTGGTCACCAAGAAGAGAGGAAGTAAATGGTCGAGGAAATGAGGAAGATATTGATAACTATTGCACGACCAATGAGATTGATTTGCATGCCTCTCCAATAGTTTAACTTGCTTTTGAGTCTACCCAGGACTCAAATCCACTGTTGTGCCATCGAGATACCAAAGCCCAAGGGGATCCCAAGAAGCTAGAAAACTTGGCCTTGAGGAATATTTTTATAGCCATGTACAAAGAGAAGGCCAAGCTTGATCCCGACAATAGCTCTGAAAGCGGTCTTTGAGTGGTTGATTTTGGATCTAGAGGCTTCACAGAAAGTATCCAGGCACCTCCAAAAAGTCCCCAAGCTAGTACCATCATTGTGGACAATCACATTCATATCATCAGCAAAGAGTCTCGTGATGATCTGGCCATGGGCATGAGGCAATCAGAGGCCTTTGTTGTTACCTGCTTCCACCTGATGATACACCTGCTAGCTAAGCCCTTTTTTGACAATGGAAAAAAAAAAGGGGAGCCAATGATCATCCTTGTCTAATCGATCTTCTTATTTTGATCACCTTCAAAAGTTGGCCGTTAACATTAATTTGAGTCGACGTGTTCCCCAGAAGGGTTGAGATCATCTTAGTGAACTTTTGACTCCATCTGAGATCTTTAAGAGACTACAGAGTATAGTACCGTTCTAACCTGTCATAAGCTTTGTCAAAGTTGATCTTGAGGAAAACCACATCTTGTCTTAACTCATTTGCGAAGTTGAGACCTTCCGAAAAATCTATAATGGCTTCCAATATTGACCTGCCTTTGATGAAACCTTTTTGGTCCTCACTTAACCACGCTCTCTGATGGCTAGAGATTCTGTTGGCTATGACTTTGGCAATGATCCTGTGTAGAAAATGTTCTTACTAAGCCTTGATTCAACAACATTTATATTTATTCGATGATCGTTTTATTACTCACCCAGTGTTTTTGCACTCATGCGTTTTAAGCTAATTTTAAAAATGTTTATTCACGTATATTCACTATGTACCTATTCATTTATGCACGCTCAACGATACCTTTACCAAGTGGTCAACCTTAGTTGAGCTTGAGTATAAATGCTTAGGTCCTTTACTTGAGTTGGCTTCACATAAGCGAATCATCATACTTTGGCATTTAAGGATAAGTGTTCTTCAGATTATAATAGTAAATAAATAGTTATTTTCAAGAAAATGCACGACCTATGAGAATGTGTTCATTGATATATAGTTATACTTGGTATTAGAGTTGGAGCTAGAGGTGCACATGCCTGCGATATATAAAGTGGCTAATTCAGCTAGAGTCTCTGCCTTTCATGGATTACCTTCGCCAGAGCAACTAATACAGCAGTATGACATCAAATGGAGAACACTGAAAAGCATACTTATGGCTAACATTGAAAAGCCAACGTTGAGTGCAACACATACGTAATCTTTAAACCCTGCTGAGAAGGTGACAATGAGAAGCGAAAGCACCGTTATGCCCATCATATGAGTAGATCGCTGCTCATAGAGATTTTGCCCTATGGCTTAACATCTCCAAAGTGCAGAGCTTTCAGGCACAGGAAGGGCACAGTATAATGAGTGCCCTAAGATCCCTTCCTCTTACTTATCCAATCACTCTTATTGCTATCGTTTCCAGAGAAGAGTGAGGTTCTAAGAAAGAAATTTTAGGAATTATTGAGAGGTCTTCTCCATTAACAGGTACACATTCCATTTTATTTTCATTTCAATTGCATGTGGCAAGTGACATCATGTATACACTTGGGGGTTCTGAATCGACAATATTCACACGTTGTGAGATGAATGTATGCATTTTCCGGGTCCTTTATGTGGACAACTCACATGCCTTGTGAGGTTTTATTACCTTGCTGAAAACCATTGAATTTAAACAAAAACTGAGGGACGTGGTATGGTTTTTAATTGGGGTATTCTCATGCTTGGAGATACCCTGGTGATATAGGTGGAAGGCCAAATAGAAGACAGTCCAAAGACCTCATGTACCGATCACGGGATGAATGTATGATTTTGAGGCCTCCCATCAGAGTATATTTGCTTATGTTATGTGTTATTATTGATGCTTTTACCAAGATTTTGGGTATTGGAGTGGATTCACTATAGTTGATTTGGCTCATATACACTTTGGACAAAGGAGACTCTACCGAATTTCTTTTGGAGAACGACAAATTGAGCATATAAGTGCATAGGGATGCAAGGAGTGCTAGAACAAGAGGGAAACCATTGAGATTACTTGTGAACATTCAATTTCTGGTGCATATATTTAGAAATACAGTCGAAATGCTGCTGAATGTTTTCTAGGTCTCGGCATAAGATTGAGATTGTATAGAGAAGTGCTTAAATTGCAAGGATGGGTGATAACATTGTCCAAATAGTTGGAGATACGTTGAATAAAGAGAATTACAACATATGATCGTATAGGATAGAAAATTTCTTGCTGTAAAAAGGATTATGAGGATTAGTGAATGGAGAGGATGAGTGCCATGAGTTGCTAGAGACTATGGTTGTCATTTGATCATTTTGGTTTTGTCATTTGCCTATGGTTGCTCACCCGTGATCATTAAACCTCTAGTATCATGCTTTTGAAGGCAACTCTCGAAAGTGGCTAGTAAATTTTCTATCTAGATAAGCTCTATGTCTAAACCTTGAGATAGAGTTGTTTTCCACATAAATCATATTCAATTTGTGTGACTCATCATGGAACATGTGCAATAAACCTATAAATAT
This sequence comes from Ceratopteris richardii, assembly GCA_020310875.1. Taxonomy (NCBI): domain Eukaryota; kingdom Viridiplantae; phylum Streptophyta; class Polypodiopsida; order Polypodiales; family Pteridaceae; genus Ceratopteris; species Ceratopteris richardii. Next base: position 61,333,559 of record CM035430.1, on the reverse strand, counting down.
TACTAAACAATTCACTGTTAGCCACTTGAAGTTCTAATCCCTCTAAGTTTTGTGTAATCCTATTATGAAATACAATAGGTATGCTCTATTATTTACCTTCGGAATCTTGAAAGAATGAAAACGGCTACTTATCTTTAATCCAACCTTACTGATCTTGCATTTTTTTCATCTAAGCACATAGTCTAGTGTGTCTTTATGGATTCCATGCAAATACAAATACCTCTTAAGAAGATTATATGTGCCACTTAGGCTTGCCTGTCTTGACTACGTGTGTCATATAAATGATAAAAAAAAGCCTATTTTCCCATCTCCAGATCTCTTGGAACGCATACCTTTCATGTATAAGACATATCTACTGGGGTTCAACAACACATAACTACCTCCTCACACTACAAACTATTGAAAGATCAACTCTTGAAACTAAATCACACACTAAACGAGAAAATACTCATAAATTAACACACCAAATACATTGTTTTCTTGTTGCGTCAACAGATACTCAAGACTAAATCAACTCAAAAAAATGTAAACCCACACGATGCAAATATGATTAAGCAAAGAATGAAAACGGCTTCTAATCTTGAATCCAACCTTACTGATCTTGCATTTTTTTCATCTAAGCACATAGTCTAGTATGTCTTTATGGATTCCATGCAAATAGAAATACCTCTCAACAAGATTATATGTGCCACTAAGGCTCGCCTGTCTTGACTACGTGTGTCATAATGATAAAAACTGCCTATTTTCCCATCTCTAGATCTCTTGGAACACATACCTCTCATGTATCAGATGTATCTATTGGGGTTCAACAACATGTAACTACCTTGATGCAAAATATCAATATACAATGTGTGTACGATACAAAATCTGAATATAGGTTGAATCTAAAGCTTTTAGGTACAAAAGGTAGTCATAAAGTTTCTAAGAGATATTATATGAGTGCATATGTGCAAAAAGAAGGAAATAAGCTAATAAAAATAGTTATTACAACAAACCCTGATTCTTAAATTAGGTTTTTTCTGATGTAGAGCACAAGCAATGATCACTTCTCGTGATGAAGTGCTAGGTAAATACTTGGTACAACAACAACACGTGAATAAACCCTAAATATGGTTCTACAACTCTCCAAAATCAGCATTTACACTAAGAAGTATGAAAAAGAAGAAAGTAAAGTTGCCAAAAACTCCTCCAAATCTGCATATACACCTTCAAAACTCCTAGTTGTTAACCATAGAGCTTGTTTCTTGAATGCTTCAAGGATTGATTACTTAATGAGCCTTGAAGCTCCTCTTTATATAGATTTAAGTGTTCCTAAAAAGCTCCAATGAAAAACATAACGGCAAGCTAAACCCTCACCTCGAGCTTCTCTGTGCCCACCTCGAGCTTCTCTGTGCCATTCCAAACATGGAAAGATGCAAAGCACTGACTTCCAAACACGGAAAGCACGGCATTCCAAACATGACCAAGTCGCTACTCCTTTGCTCACACTTGAGTGCTCAAGACCCATACGAAAAGGTGATAAAATGATATCGAATGGAATACATGCAGATACTATATACTTTCTTCATTTTGAAAGGAAATATAATATGGAATGCATACTGATACTACACACTTTCTTTCTTGTTACCACGAAAGCAAGACTTACATGATAGGCCCTATAGAAACAAATGGAATCTTGTCACACGATCATGCCATATGAAAATTTCTAACTCAAGTATTCCCATAGAGGAAGATCCTGAAACTCATGGTGCATGCAAAACCCTAGAGATCAATCACATATCTCAAACAGCCTAATGCAAAGAGTATATCAACTTTCATGTCACAAGATTCATTCTTTTTAGGTATGAGATCTACCCAAACTCTTGGAGTTCCTCAATTTTGTTGCAAAATGACTTACAGAGAGCTTTAGTATGATGTTCATACATAGCCATTAAGTGGAGAAAAATACATGGGTGCTAGGGGAAAGAGAAATGGACATATAAGTTGTGGGAGTTTTGAGGAATAAATAAGGGACTTGGATGAACTTGTTGAAACCCCAAAGGATAGATTTTATAATGCTTTAGGGTCTAATTTATTAAAAGTGAGCTTTATGCGAGCTTTGTAGAAGTTATGAAACTTGTCATATTCTTAATAGTTCCAAAATCAAATTCCAAGGATCTTCAGAGACTCCATTTAACGTTGCTTGATCAAAAGCTATTCTTAAATTCTTTCACATGCTTATGATTCTTCATTTTAATAGTAGGGTTTTGAACCATCTTCAGCATTATTACCTAAGTTCCTTTATTCTCATTAAAAATCATTTATCTACATCTTGCTACATAATGATTAGGTTTCTTGCAATAGTCACATTTACCTTTCTTTGATGTGGATATAGTGGAAGTAGACTTCTCTTTCGGTATGGGGGTAGTACTAGAACTAGATGTGGTAGAAGAAGTAGATGAAGACTTTGAAGTAGAAGACTTACTTTCCTTTTTACTCTACAGACTCTTATTCTCTTTTCTCAATGTCTTCTTCTTCTTCTTTCCTTTAGATGATGACACCATGGCTTCATCATTCTTTTCCATATGCTTGTGCATGTTGTTCTTCATTTTGAAGCAACAAGGACTACAAAACTTCAAATGATATTTATCTATCTCTTGTAGAGAGATTAAGAGACGTAACAAAAGAACGATAGGTAGATGGAATTGAATTTATAAGGACATTCACCAGCCCATTATCATATATAGTGACTCCAACATTAAGAAGTTGATCATGTTAGTCCTTGAGGTTCATCCTTGTGTTGGCTAACTACCTTGTGAGATGAACTTTCCTAGCAAGGTTTCTCCTTTGATAGAGACTCTCTAACTCCAAGCAAGCCCCATCAATCCCATCTAAACTGGTCTTCTGTAGGTTGAATCTAATTTTGTCTCCCTCTTTTTAGGGACGAAGATATTATCTCCTCTTCTTCCTCTTTAGTTTGCTCAGCGAAAATTGGAGTAACATCCGTTTTTAATGAAGAAGCAACATCTTTTTGTGCTTGTCCTGATCTCGGGTACTTTCCATTGACAATATTCCAGAAGCCCTTGAAAACTAGCAAATTCATCATCATAAAACTCCACATTAGATAGTTAGAAATTCCATTAAGCTTGTCTTCTTGTTCCTATATATCTTTATAATCACTCATCTCGAGTATGAGGGTGTATGTCAACTATGTTTTGATACCAAATGTTGGAGGTGTAATAGGCACAAATAATAATCTCACGAGTTAAATCCAAGATCTTTCCAACACTTGACTTAGCTAAATAGATGCAAAATGTCACTATACAATGTATGTATTATACAAGATCTGAATATAGGTTGAATCTAAAGTTTTTAGGTACAGAAGGTAGTCGTAACGTGCCTAAGATATATTATGTGAGTGACTATGTGCAAAAAGAAAGAAATAAGCTAGTCAAAACATTTATTACAAAAAATTCTAAATCATAAATTAGGTATTTTCTTATGTAGAGCAACAACAATGATCAAATCTCATGATGATGTGGTAGGTTAACACATGGTACAACAACAACACGTGAATAAATCCTAAATTAGGTTCTACGACTCTCCGAAATCGGCATGCAAACTAAGAAGTATGAAAAAAAAGTAAAGTTGCCAAAAACTCCTCCAAATCTGCATATACACATTTAGGACTCGTAGCTCTTAACCCTGGAGCTTGTTTCTTGGATTCTTCAAGGATTGATTACTTAAGGAGCCTTGAGGTTCCTCTTTATATAGACTTAAGTGTTCCTAAGAAGCTCTAATGATAAGCATAACGAAGAGCTAAAAATGCTATTGTTTTTCAAAACAATTTTACCCAAATCGCTACTCCTTTGCTCAGATTTGAGTGCTCAATACACTCGTTCTCAAGCTTGCAACATGCTCTTGCTCTAGAGGCCCTTCGGTGTTGTTAGTGGACCTATAAAACTCCCATAGTTAGAGTTAAATTTAATTGAATTAGCATACTATTTTCATTCATGTAATTCAAAGACCAAATGTTCCCTTGTCTTTATGAAACACTTCCTTAGAGATCCCTTAGCTTCCTCACCCCTATGGAAGGTCAACCTCGAAATACTATATGTAAAATGCACCATATGATTCTAGATAAGAAAGTTATGTCTCTTGAGGTTTTGCAAGTCAAAACTCGTAAATAGGCAAAGAAGATAATTCCTTGAAAGTCTTGACCAGAATTATCAAAAAATTTAAAAATTACAAACCCTAGAATTTGACCAAAATTTCTTTATGGAGAGCGTTATCAATCGCGATGGACAAAGCTCTCCATCATGGCCTGTCATTCGCGATAGAATATGGTGTTAATCAAAATGGATTTGCCGATCGTGATGGATGTGTCAATCATGATGGATGTGTGGATCACAAGGGATGTGTTGATTGCGATGGACGTGTCAATTACGATGGCTCGTGTGAATCATGAGAGATGGTTTCAATTGTGATTGATTGTATCTTTTGGATTTCCTTATCGGTTTGTGTCGATCCTATGTGTCATGATGGTTAAAGTTTTCGTCGATCTTATGTGTCAACAACGATATTTGTGTTAATCCAGATGGACAAGGATGGCCATCGCGATGGATCCTACCTATCACGATGGACAAAGAAGTCCAATGTGGTTTGTCAATCATGATGCATAGGTTTGTCCATCACGCTGGACATGCTATCTATCACGATGGATAGTGTCAATGTTGATGGATGTTGTCTATCATGATGAATAGAGAAAACTCAAATACTTTTGGAATCTATGTGGATTTGCGGTGCGCAAGGCCTCTATTCCATGATGATGTACTCAATTTTACCAAAGGACCACTTTTTCTATCTCTAGGGATGGATAAAGGTTTGCCCTGAGACTTGTGCAGAGATTTTGTGTACCTGCTAGAGTTTTGTAGCTTTTGTGGATGTGGATACCTACAAGAACACTCTAGTTGTGAGGCTAAGTATAGGGAGCCTTTCACAGCTAATGTTGAGTATGTGTGGCTCAGATGCCTTATGGATGATTTGGGTGTTTGTCAATCTTCTACCACCACCATTTTTATTGAGAGTCAAAGCTCATTGGCAACTGCACTATCACAAAGGTTCTACCTAGGGAGAAGTTTGAAGTTCTCCGCAAAGCTTTGGGTTGATTTCCTTTTGTGAATTGAATTTACATGGCTTGGCACTTTCCTCATACATGGGTGCTAGCTTCTTGTTAACCACATCACTACTAGGGTAGATTCATTGATATTTTTAGGTATTTATGTGTGTGAACACACTAGGATTGTCAGGGCACTTTTTTCCCTCTTGAGGAGGTTTTTTTTCCTCGGCTTGTATATATACCTATAACTCTAATGGTTCACTTATCTTTTTACATTCTCTTGGTAATACATTCAATATTGTAAGTTGTGATCCCATAGACATCAAACTCCAATAATACATAGATAAGGAAGTACATGGATAAATAGATTAATACATAGTTAAATAAATATATAGAAGTAGAAACGTAGATTAATAATCTCGTGCTTAGAAATATGGATAAAATAGTAGATTTATAACTAGATAGAAAAGTGAATCATCATCTTGAAGTGAATCTATGTAACTATTAAGAATGTAAGAGTCAAAGAATCAGACATTCATACCATTTCATATACACTCACTATACTATGTATGATTGTGTTCACATGAGTGTATCTAACTATTGTGAGAGTAAGAGTCAATGAATAAGACAATCACAATAGTTTCTATACACATTGTGGACTATATTGTAATTATGCTGACATGAATCTAAGTGGCCAATGTGAGAGTAAGAGTTAAAGAATCAGACAATCACAATAGTCCCTACACATTCCCTATTCTATTGACAGAGTAGGAATCGAGGAGCGATTAAAATAATCTCACTAGATCTATTTCTCAGTTCTATACTACTATGAGAGGAAGAACTGATGTAGAGAGTCATACAAGCACAATAGTGGTTCATTTTAAACTTGATTCAGCAAAGTATACAAGTAATAAACACTTTTTCAAGTCAAACAAGTATACTATTAATGAATAAAATACATAAAATGCATCACATAAATACAAATCATACATATGTAAGAGACTCATATGTGAATCATAACATATGCATGAAACACAATGAACATAACAAGAAAATAGAAAATAAATGAAAAATAAAGCAATACCTGAATGATATGATGAGGAAAGTGCTCTAAGAGTGGTATGGTAGTAGTAGCACTCTAAGAACTTGTCAGAAAACACGTGTAGAATAAGTGTTTTGATCAAATGAAAAAAAAAATATATTTTTTGCTTAGGAATAGCTTTTCAATCGAAAGCGCTTTCTATTGAAAAAACTTTCAATTCAAAGTGCCTTCGATATGTGTAACCAAGTTTTTATTTGTGTTTATTCAGAAATCCAAAAATATAATGAACATATTCAAAAATTTTTTATTTAACCGTCAAATAAATGAAACCTAGATTAAAACCACTCAATGACAAAATGATTGTTTTAACATAAAGGATTGATTGGGATCCATATGCATAAAAGTGAAATTTTAATAGTTTCTACCTTCAACGTTGCCATGCTTTGCTTCTACTTATCTCCTCACTAAACGATTTCCCCTTCTCCTTTGAGATCTTTATTGAATGTCCTATGGAATCTTCCTAACTGATTTTGCATAATCTTTATTGAATGTCCTATGGAATCTTCATAAGCCTATAAAGATCTTTACTTCTTTGAAGTTCCTTGGATATCTTCATTGCATGATACGCTACATATTATGAGGATCCATGTGCAATCCTTACTTAGAGATGACATGCCCTAAGTAGATCACTTCTTTATTTAAGAATTCACACTTTGAATCCTTGGTAAAGAGAAAAGTTCTCTCTAAGCATATGGACAACTTTTAATAAGTATTCCATGCACGCTTACTATAGGCTAGGATGTCATTAAGTAATTCTTCTACGAATTGACCTAGATAGGATCATAGGACATGATTCATGAGTTACATGAACATGGCAAGCGAGTGTGCACTTAAGGAATTTGACTTGGATATGAAGGAAATAGAGATAGATGAGATAATTGTAACTTATAAGAATCACAGAATGCTTATGGAAAGAACATAAAAGATATAGTCGGTCTTGCAAGCTATCTTGAAAACTTAAAGGCCAGTTAGTAACTAAAGATTAGTTTCTTGTGTAGATGATTTTTAGCATGATGATGTGGATAGTCGATAATTTTTTTATTCTCATAAAAGCAATGTAAGTAAAAGATATGTTTTGTATTATTTCCAGTTTGGCCAGCTCTTGCTGTTTCGAACACCAAGAAGAGAGGAAGTAAATGGTCAATGAAATGACGAACATGTTGATAACTATTGCACGACCAATGAGATTGATTTTCATGCCTGTCCAATTGTTTAACTTGCTTTCGAGTCTAGCGAGGACCCAACTCCACTATTGTGGCATCGAGATACCAAAGCCCAAGGGGATCCCAAGAAGCCAGAAAATGTGCCCTTGATGAATGTTTTTATAGCCATGCACAAAGAGAAGGTCACGCTGGATCCCGACAATAGCTCTGAAAGCGGTCTTTGAGTGGTTGATTTTGGATCTAGAGGCTTCGCAGAAAGTATCGAGGCACCTCCAAAAAGTCCCTAGGCTGGTACCATCATTGTGATGATGTGGCAACTTTATGTAAACCCAAAAGCGAATCAATATGAAACAATTCTCCACCGCCGCGAACACGTGAATTGCTGAACTCTCTCTGTCATCGTGTTTATGATTTCATGGTGTCATAGATGTGCTACTACAGGACTTCAAGGTGGTATGAGAGCTGAAGCTGGAGGTGCACACGCTTGCGATATTTAAAGTGGCTAATTCAGCTAGAGTCACGGCCTTTCATGGACTACCTTCGCCAGAGCAAGTAATACAGCAGTATGACATCAAATGGCGAACACTGAAAAGCATACTTATGGCTAGCATTGAAAAGACAACGTTGAGTGCAACACATACATAATCTTTAAACCCTCGTGAGAAGGTGACAATGATAAGCGAAAGCACCGTTACGCCCATCGTATGAGTAGTTCGCTGGTCATAGAGATTTTGCCCTATGGCTTAACATCTCCAAAGTGCAGAGATTTCAAGCACAGGAAGGGCACAATATAATGAGTGCCCTAAGATCCCTTCCTCTTACTTATCCAATCACTCTTATTGCTATCGTTTCCAGAGAAGAGTGAGGTTCCAAGAAAGAAATTTTAGGAATTATTGAGAGGTCTTCTACATTAACAGGTACACATTTCATTTGATTTTCAATTTGATTGCATGTGGCAGGTGTATACTCTTGGGGGTCCATGAATAAAAAATACTCACACGCTATGAGAGGAATGTATGCATTTTACGGGTCCTTTATGTGGACAACTCACATGCCTTGTGAGGTTTTATTACCCTGATGAAAACCATTGAATTTAAACAAAAATTGAGGGACGTGGTAAGGTTTTTAACCACGGTATTCTCATGCCTGGAGATACCCTGGTGATATAGGTGGAAGGCCAAATAGAAGACAGTCCAAAGACCTCGTGTACCGATCACGAGATTGTAAGCCGCCGGATTGGCATATTGTAATTTCACATTTTTCCTATACCGCACGAACCGAAAGGTAATTGCGGAGTGATGTATCTGTTTATCGATCAATGAAAAGACATTGCGGTGATGCTCCAGAAACGACGAACAGTATCGCCAGACTCTCTGTCTGGGCGACTGCGTTCTATGGAGTCGCCGTAGTGCAGTATTCGTGAAGTCTAAGTATTGTCGTTCTTACCTTTGCTTAATTACATTAACTTGTGATTAACACAGTAAGGTTCTATTGTTGATATACGTCTGTGTGATGGTAATCTGTAATTTCTACGCTACGTACTGTGAAAGGTATAAACGAGTATGAATAGTGAAACTATATAAAGAAGGTGATACCGAAATATTAACGTACTGCTTAATTGAGTATGTTAATTGGGAAAATTAAGATACAGGGCCTCTGATTTATCACACCCCTACCACTCCCAAGAACCCGATAAAGAACTTAAAGTTCTTGTGACGTGAAACGCACGTTTAACACTAGCGCATTTTAACACTAGCACCGTCTGTGGGAAGGTGGCAACAGTTGTGGAACATCAGTAAGGTGAAGCTGTATAGAGGGCAAGTGGTGTCGAGGTGAATATATGCCGGTTACTCGGTCCGGCAAATCGTATCCAAAGTATAGGAGAGACCAGCATTCCTCGACAGTACCAAATTTGCTAGGGACACCCCCAAGGGCCAGAAGAGTAGGCCCGTTAAGCCGAGTTGTCAAAGGATTGGAGCCAGTAAGCAGTGATTCCGTTACCCTTCCGGTGCTATACAACGAAATTCCGGTGGATTCCGGTGTAATTTCGGTGCAGTCTGAAGAGGGTACAGTAACTTCGGAGTGTACACAGACACAGTGTGCAATTGAGCTGACACCGTCAGGTGAAAGAATACCCTGGTTTGGGGAAATTTCGATCAATTCCGGTGATAGTTCGGTACGAGTTTCAGGGAATTTACAGTTTTCCGGTGATAGTGTGATCTTCCCTAGTGAATCTTCACTGCGAACACCATTGTTCGGGGCAAACTTGCCTACTTAGGATATCAAAGTTGAGGATAGTCTCTTCGATTTGGAGATCCGTAAGAGATTGAATGCCATTTTCAAGCTGGAAGGTGAGCAGTCTGACCATACAGACTCCGAAGGACCAGAAACACCTCCGCAGAATTCAGGAGACATCCATGGTACCACTACTAACACCATGAGTGGCCAACAACAGCAACAACAACAACAACAACAATAGCCACAACCACCTCCACTTCGACCGGTTCCAACAGGGGCTACTTACATAAAGTTCGGTGGATTTCCAGGTGACGACCCTGATGCACATGTACGCACCTTTGAAATAAGCTATGCAGTGCTAAATCATCCACCCGATCCGGCATACAAGGCCATCGTATTTCAATCAACATTAGTCAATGAAGTAGCAAGATGGCTAACAAAGTACGATTTCATCCATTTCGTTACCTATGAGACGACAAGGGATGCGTTTTTGCAGCGGTTCCGATTGAAAAAGAACCCTGCCGAAATTTTTGATTACTTGCAGAACAATAGGCAGAAGCCGCACCAGACTATTCAAGAATATGCAACGTTGTTTAGAACCCATCTAAGACAACTACCTCCGGCACATGCTAACCTACCGGATGATGTTATAACCCAATGGTTCATTAACGGTTTGACCCCACAGCTACGACAAATTATGATCATCCGCTGTGTGGGAGCTATGACACTGGATGCTATTATTGCGATGGCCCTACAGCTAGAGCATAAGGTTGGAGGGTTCACTAAAGACTTGGAATGGCTGAAAGCCAATAAGCATGTTATAGATGATCTGGCTAAACAAATATATTGCACCAAATGCAAAAATCCAGGGCATACCAGTGCTACCTGTGCCCTTAATCAAATGTATTGTGCCATCTGCAATATCACCGGACACTCAACCGAAAATTGTGCATATAATGCCAAAGTGCAGGGGCGAGCAGCTGTAAATGCCATTATACAAGAACCGGGGCAGCGAGCAACTCACTACGTGCCACCCTAGATGCGAAACAACGAGTCGCAAGGATACAAAAATTATCGGGGACAGCGGAATAATAAATTTCAATGCAAATCGATGGTGGGCGGGTACCTCAACGGACGGTAATTCTCTGTCACCACCTCGATGTCACTTTTGCGGTGAGATAGGTCACATCTGAAGATTTTGCAAGGATGCAACAGAATATGATAAAAGGAAGAAGGAACGTCAAAACCCGATGACCAACATGGTTTATATCTCACCAGTGGAATCACAAGCAGTAGTGGTCCAAACAAGATCAGGTAAGCAGCTGCAACCGGCAGCTGAGGTGTTCGAACCTGGTATCCGTGAGCAGCAACGTCTGTATACCAAGGCTAGTCAATGGACCGCTAAAGAGTCAACTGTGTTCCCCGATCCGATTCCGGTGACATAGGTTCCTTTGCCGAAGGCACGGCCGAATGAACAAAATATTGACCCAACAATAGTAGCATCGTCATCTGAATTGGTGAAAAGTACAATTCAAACAGATCAAGTATGGGAGATCTTAGCTAAGGCTTGAATTACACTCCCTTTGGGGTAGCTACTTGCCTTGGTGCCCGAAGTTAGGCAGCAGTTTCAACAACAGGTTAGTCCCGGATCTCCTAGTACTCCGGCGACCGCAACAATGCAACCCAAAACTGATTCTACGGTGGACCATTCCGTCCCCTTAATCACTGTCTGGCATAAAAATCACAAGATTACGCAAGTGCTAATTGATGGCGGTTCCGGTGTGAATATAGCAACTCCAGCTCTCTGCAAGAAGTTAGGGTGGACCCAAATCAAGCTCGTCCAAATCTTTGTCAGAATGGCAGATCAATCCCGAGTTCACCCGGTGGGGCTAGTCCGGAACATCCCGATTACTTTGTAGGGAACCACGTTCAAAATGACTTTTGTAGTCTTAGAACTACCAGAATCTAGTCTCGACTATAATCTCCTTTTTGGTCGACCATGGTTGAAAGAAGCTAAAGTTATACAGGATTGGTCCGATCAGGAATTGACTTTCAAAGATAATCACCGTAAATATGTTGTTAAACTGGATGCTATTCAGCCTTGCGAGCTTCATGCCAGGCCATATGTAGCGGAGCCGGTCCACATGTTGGATGGCTTATCTGACGATGAAGAAGATGCGTTTCTGAGCAACAATAAAGATCTGATCTCCTTAGGTACTATCGATCTTCAATTTGTAGTGGACAACTTGAGCCGGGCAGTATGTACAGTTGTTCCCGTGACCAGAGAGGCGGATGCAGATGATAATGTTGTTATGGATGGAGCCACTTTACAGCACCTTTTACAGTCAGGCGACGATCCGGTGAAACCTCGATAATTCTATGTCCCGGAAGACCAGTTAGTAACCTATAATTTGGGTGATGAGGCTAACCCGCGTCTTGTTAAGATTAAGGCAGGATTATCCGAGGCATTTCAAGAAGATTTGATTCGGCTCCTGCGTGAGTTTTCAGATGTTTTTGCCTAAGACTATCGCGGTATGAAGGGTCTTGATCCGCGGATCTATCAACATCGAGTTGTGCTTAAGCCGGAAGCAAAGCCAATTAAATAATCCAATTACCGAATGAACCCCAACTATGCAGCACAGGTCAAAGCAGAGCTCGATCGGTTATTGAAGGTAGGATTCATCGTACCAATCGAACACGCTGAATGGATCTCTCCGATCGTGATTGTTCCAAAGAAAAATAAACAGCTCTGAATCTGTGTGGATTACCGGAAATTGAATGCGGCCACGGTTACAATGGTTATAACCAGTACAAATGGCAGAACAGGACATACCCAAAACAGCTTTTATTACAAATTGGGGTGTTTATGCTTGTACAGTCATGTGGTTTGGATTAAGGAATGCTCCAAGCACATTCCAGCCGTGTATGCAAGAAATTTTTTCACCCTATCTGACTACTTTTATGCAAGTCTATTTGGACGACTTTTCTTTATTCGGCAAGATCGTGGCGCACCTGTATCAATTACGGTGCTGTTTCGAAAAATGCCATGAATACCGGTTATGCTTGAATCCGACAAAATCTGTGTTTGGGGTTTCTTGTGGCAAACTCCATGGCCACATTATCTCTGAGCAAGGCATATAAGTTGATCCAGACAAAGGTGCAACCGTGTTGCAGGCACTAGTCCCCACAACACCAAAAGAAGTTATGCGATTCTTGGAACAGATTCGGTGGCATGGTCGCCATTTGCAGTGGTTAGCTCATTTGGCAACACCACTTAATCAGCTAATGACTAGTACTCCATGACAGTTCGAATGGACTCCGGAACGCCAAACTGCCTTTGATCGTTTCAAAGAATTATTGACTCAGGCCCCAATTTTTGAACCCTCGGATTGGGAACGCCCGTTCCACGTCTTCGTCGATGCCTCAGATATAGCAATTGGAAGCGTTTTAATGCAGAAAACTGATAAATGGTTTCGGCCTGTCTATTATGCAAGTCGTCGACTAGCTCCTGCTAAAAGGAACTATTCAGTGACCGAAAGAGAATGTCTTGGATTGGTTTACTCTATGAAGAAATTCTGGCATTATTTGCTAGGCCGAAAATTCACCTTTCATGTGGATCATGCCGCATTTGTATATCTGGTCCAGCAGCAACATTTAGGTGGTCACTTGGCCCGTTGGGTTTTATTACTACAAGAGTTCGACTATGAAGTGATTCATCGACCTGGCACGGCACATGCATTAGCAGATTTTCTCTCTCTTTTGGATTTCGGTGAAGCTCCGATGGGCATTGATGACACCACACAAGCAATTTACGTAACTGCAACGGCTCGTGACGAATCTGCAGAACCTCCTGTGCCACCTACCTACTATGATATGTTTTTAACTTTCCTCACTGATGGATGTCTTCCCCCTGTCACTCCTCCTGCTCTGCGGCAAAAAATTGCCATTTAGAGTCGCAGATTCCAGTGGATTGTCCGATAGTTGTACTATGTGGATCATACTGGTGTTTTGCTTCGCTGTATTCCACCACATGAAGTAAACTCGGTTATTGCTATGGCACATTTCATTCCCTCCAGTGGAAATTTTGCAGTAGATCTGACTCACCAGAAAATTCTGCAAAGTGGGCTTTGGTGCCCTACTATGTACAAAGATGTGACTCAATTTGTGCAGTAGTGTGACACTTGTCAGCGATCTGGACAGCCATTACAATGCCACTTCTTTCCTCTGCAACCTGTACTACCTTTGGATCCTTTTCAGAAGTGGGGTCTTGATTTTATTGGGCCAATAACACCACCAGCGATCCTCAGCAACAACCGCTATATACTGACGTGTACAGATTACGCAACCAGGTGGGCGGAAGCTTCGGCCTTACGGTCCGCTACAGCTGTTTCTGTGGCAAGATGCTTGATGAAGGACGTCTTCCCATGTTATGGCTTACCTCTGGAACTTATGACCAATCAAGGAACACATTTCGCTACAATTTAATGCGAGTACTAACACACACTTTTCAAATTGTGCATAAACTCACTTCACCATACTATCCTCGTGCTAATGGCTTAGCTAAAAGTACCAACAAGACGCTGTTGTGTATGCTTCGCAAATTGATCGTGGAATCACCAGAAAGATAGGATCAGTTACTACCTGCAGTCTTATGGGCATACCGCACTACATATAAAGTTGCAACCGGAATGACCCCTTTCAAGCTTGCTTATCGGTTTCGAAGGAATCGCACCAATGGAAATTGTAGTGCCCAGCTTACGTGTGGCCATAACTCATAAATTGTTACCCGAAGACTCTTTGCCATTTCAGTTGGACGCACTCAGGGACTTGGATGAAGATCGTTGGGAAAGCTTCCTAACTCTTCAAGAAGTTCAGTTGCGGCAAGCCCGGATGCAGGATGGTTTCCTCAAGACTCCTATGTTTACGCTAGGCCAACTCGTACTGTTTTATAATGCTAAATCAAATCATTCTGGTGGAAAATTTTAATTCCGGTGGTTCGGTCCTTACCAGATTAGTGAGCACGTGGGACGAGCTCCTTTTCGGTTGAGTACCTTGACCCGAGTTTCTCTTCCTAAAGTGATTAATAGTTCAAAGTTACGCCCATATCACGCCTCGCCTCATCATCGCTGATGTGTCCTTCGTTTTTTCCACGTGTCACTTACTTTCTTTTTATTTCCGCGTGTTGGTTGAATAAAGACCGTAAAACTCCTCATTTTGATACCTCATCATGATTAATTGCTGCCTTGTGTTATTGATTCTGCACATGCATGCACGCCGTAATTATGGAGGTTATTATTTTAATACCGCCCGATGATTAGGGTTTTCGATCGCTTCCCGTTGCCGAGTATCTACTTAATCCTCTTCTTTTCTCTATTAATCGCTATTGTGTCTGCGTGTTTTGTGCGTTGTGTTTCCTGTATTTACTATGTATTCGTGTTCTTGTGATTTCGCGTACTCATCATGGAAGCTTTAGCCAATTTTGCTACCTTCCGTGACGGACTCCCTCAGGACATGAGTGAGTTCTTGCGTATCCACGGCCTATTGAACTTCGCTCAATTGCCTTGGCATTCAATGGAGTGTCACCCTTATTACGCAAACATTATTCCTGCCATTGCCGCCACACTTGCTACAGAGCAGAGTTGGCCGATTACATGTTTACCGTCTCGTGTAGTAATTACATTAGTGTCATTTGCTGAAGCATTTCATTTGCCCATGGAAGGATTGGAGAATGGTCCTCTCCTTCTGGTAGCCACCATGGTCAAATTATTCCCATGGCACTCATCGAATGAGTACGCCATTTTGTGTCGCCCTGACCCTGAATGTACCCCCTTACAATTTTTAGTTGCTATCCTTAATTTACAGAAACATACTTACGGGATTTCACGCCCATTTTATTCGATGATTGACATGGCTTCTACTGAGCCTGTTAATTTCGCCTCGTTCTATTTCCGATGCATTCACCGTGAATGCGTTACGGTTATTAAGCACGTTAACAAGGGAGATCTTCGGCGTTCGCGTCTACCACATATCCTTACCTTTCTTTTCCCAGCCATTCAAGCCGCGCAACCCCTGCCAAAAGCTCCAATTTTGTTCCATGAAGAATCTGCCCAAGTGCTCGAAGACACAGACAATGATGATGAAGATCTCTTCCAACTTCTCCACCAGAAACGCAGTCGAATAAGCCCCTTTGAGAGTCAAGTACAAGGCTCCACCGCCGGACATCAGGAAGAGGTCTTCCACGACACGGCAACTTGGATCCACCTTGATTCGTCCGCTTAGTCTTCCCCAATTCAACAACAGGACCAAAATGTTTCCACCACTGATACTGAAGAAAGCTCTTCTCAGGGAAATTCTCAGCAACAGTCCCAAGAAGATGTGCACATTATTGTTGCGGAAATTCTCGATGAAGTGATCGCTTTGATGGATTCTATCATTACCAGACCTGAAGCGACTACATAGCAGACTACCGGAATAGTGTTCGTGCCCAACACTCTTATACCCACTCCTCCACCAATGCCTCCGGTCAAGCCCATTGTACCTATTCAACCGATTGTTCCTGAAGAACCCGATACCTCACCTTCTTCTCCCACCTGTTCTCCACCGTCTTCCCCTCATTTAGTCTCAGCCTCTTCATCCGAGCCACTTCCTCCTTTTCCTCTTCCGGTCCCCATATTTACTGAGTTAGAATCAATGGGTCGTATGTTGATTCAATTTTCGTAGCAACTCTTAATACAATTGAAGATGGCAACCGATAGTATCCGTCAAGACTTACAACACAAAGTCGATGTCTTAGAGGCAGATATTACTCCATTGCAAGAGGAACTAGATGCAGTGAAAGCTGAAAACCATGCTTTGCAATTACAGATTCAACAACTTCAAGCTAGAATTGCCGGACAGGAATCTTTGATTGCACAACGAGATGCTGCGTTAGCTGAGTGAAATGCCAAAGATGATTTATTAAGTGCTTGTGATGCAGAGATTATATAGTTAAAACAGTAAGTACAGGATAAAGAAGATGCTCATGTGGAACTTGGGAATTTATTGGAAGAAACGCGAGTACATCTTGATGAAGTTGTGAAGAGAGGCCAAGAGATGGCGAATTTAGCAAACAGACTAATGTAGAACTCCAGAACGCAAATGCCAATCTGTTTGAGGCAAATTCTGCTCTCAAATCCCAGATGATCTTAATCAGTCAACTTCAGAAGGAGGCAGCAGGGATTCGAAAGGAAAGAGATGCCTACTCTGAGACCATTCAATATCAAGCTCAAGAACTGGAGAGAAGAGAAAAGCAATTATGTGGGCAAGCTGATAGACTTTCCAGAGTCGATAAACAGATCGAAGATATGAAATTGAGTCGTGACACAGCCCTGGCAAATGATTTCTACCTGCAAGAGGCATTTTTGTAGACACAAGCTGACATCGTAATGAGTCAAGTGATTGCCGCAAGCTCTTTTCGCAATGAAGCTCAATTAGTCGAACCAACAACCTTAAAACTAATGCTGGATTCTTTGAAGCGTAAGAATTTCAGAACTTTTAAATTAGCTCACACCATGTATATACAAGGCATAGTAGACGAGCCGTATAATTTTCTTTCCATTGCGTGTTCAAGTCCACCGTGCGTGCCAGTGTAAGCCGCCCGATTGGCATATTGTAATTTCACATTTTTCTTATACCACACGAACCGAAAGGTCGTTGCGAAGTGATGTATCTATTTATCGATCAATGAAAAGACATTGCGCTGACGCTCCGGCAACGACGAACAGTATCGCCAGACTGTCCGTCTGGGCGACTGTGCTCTGTGGAGTTGCCGTAGTGCAGTATTCGTGAAGTCTAAGTATTATCGTTCTTACCTTTGCTTAATTACATTAACTTGTGATTAACACAGTAAGGTTCTGTTGTCGATATACGTCTGTGTGACGGTAATCACTAATTTCTACGCTACATACTGTGAAACGTATAAACGAGTATGAACAGTGAAACTATGTAAAGAAGGCGATCCCAAATATTAACGTACTGCTTAATTGAGTATGTTAATTGGAAAAATTAAGATACAGGGCCTTTGATTTATCAGACCCCTACCACTCCCAAGAACCCGATAAAGAACTTAAAAGTGCCAGTGACGTGAAACGCACGTTTAACACTAGCACATTTTAACAGAATGAATGTATGATTTTGAGGCCTCCCATCAGAGTATAATTTTCTTATGTTATGTGTTGTTATTGATGCTTTTACCGAGAGTTTGGGTTTTGGAGTGGATTCGCTATAGTTGATTTGGCTCATATACACTTTCGACAAAGGAGACTCTACCGAATTTCTTTCAGAGAGCTAAATATTGACATATAAGTGCATAGAGATGCAGGGAGTGCTAGAGCAAGAGGGAAACCATTGAGATTACTTTTGAACATTCAATTTCTGGTGCATATATTTAGAAATACAGTCAAAATGCTGTCGAATGTTTTCTAGGTCTCACCATAAGATTGCCATTGTATAGAGAAGTGCTTAAATTGCAAGGATGGGTGATAACATTTTGCAAATAGTTGGAGATAAGTTGAATAAAGAAAATTACCACATATGATCGTATAGGATGGAAAATTTCTTGATGAAAAAAGGATTATGGGGATTAGTAAATGGAGAGGATGAGTGTCCTAAGTTGCGAGAGAACTTGAATGCAAAAGAGCAAAACGAATATAAAACATGCATAGAAAAAACTAGAAAGGTTGTCCATTGGATTTGTATATATATATATATATATGAGAGAGTCTCATACCACATATTATGAAGGCTAGCACACCGAAAGAAGGTCGGGACATAATTCATAAGATATATGGTACGTCGATGGAAGCTAGAAAAATTCACTTAAAGCAAAAGTTGCATAGCGTATGGCATGGAAATACGTCCATAATGGATTATTGGCTGAAATTAGAAAGATCACTGATGATTTAGCTTCCATAAACTGCAGGGTTAAAGATGATGATATGGTATCAGTTATGCTAAATGGTGTAGGACCACAGTATAAGAGATTAGATGCTTCTATCTCAGTGAGAGGCACTATGCCTGATTTTGATGAGCTAGTAGCTCTTTGAATGAGAGAAGAAGTAAGACTTGGTTTGAATGCATCGGGAAGTGGCAATTCAAGAGATCATGCATTCTTTTAGCATAAATAAAGAGGTTCTAGTCGTGGACGTTTATTTTCTAGAAATGCAAACACAATGGATATGCCAAGAGATAGAGGAAGATCAAACTCAAGAGGTAGAGGAAGATCACAGGCACCTGGGAACTGTTACCATTGCGGCAAGTATCGCCATTTTGAGAAAGATTCTTATTACAAATAGAATAGTCAAAGAGGAACAGGTAGAAGCCATTATGCAGCATATGGAAACTTCTTTGCTGAAAGTTTATATAGAGACTATGGCAGATCAGATAATATGTTTGCAATGGAGCATGTGTTGAATAGTATGTCAAAGCCTGTAAACGATATGAACTAGTACATAGACTTTGGTTGCACAAATCACATGACAAGCATAGAAAACTAGTTTGAGTCAAAAGAGGCTTTGAAGACTAAAGACTATGTGGCAACTAGTGATGATACCTTACACGTGATTAACGATGTTGGGAATGTATCATTAGTACAAAGAAATGGTGTTTGAAACACACTAAGTGATGTCTTACATGTACCTAGCATTACAAAGAATTTAGTTTCGGTTGGTCAACTTGCGGATCAAGACATGGAAGTTATTTTCAATAAACATGGCTATTTCATAAATGATTTTAAGTATGGAAAAAGAGGAAAATTGCTTGGTCATGGAAAAAAGATGGGTAGATTGTTCACGTTTGACATGGGTACACCCCTTTATGAGAATATGTATGCCAAGAATAGTGAATACTCAGATGTAGTTGAATTATGGTATAAACGAATTGGTCATATCAATTTCAGGAAGTTGAAATCTATGGAAAAACAAATGTTCGTGTGTGGACTACCAAGATTTGATCATTTAAACTTCGAAAGGCTATCTGAAGCATGCACATTTGGAAAACATCAATGTATGAAGTTTCCAAAAAGAGAAATGCATAGAAGGAGACCTCTAGAGCTAATCCATAGTGATGTGGTTGGACATGTTAGAACAAATTTAGTTGGTGGCTCACTATATTTTTTGATATCCGTTGAAGATTATAGACAATATACATGAATTTATTTCTTGAAGCATAAGAGTGAAGTTTTTGAGTGCTTTATGAGATTCAAAAATATGGTTAAAAAACAATTGGAAATGTATATAAAATGCCTACGATCAGATTCGGGGGGAGAATATATCTAAAGAGAATATGATCAATTCCTTAGTGATCATGGAATCAGAAGGCAATTGTCTTGTAGATATACACCACAACAAAATGGTGTTGCTCAACGAAAAAATCGTGTGATTAGAGAAGTTGCTAGAGCCACGTTGAATGAAAAGAACATGCCAGATATGTTTTGGGCAGAAGCTTGTCATACATCTGTGCATGTTATAAATAGAGCTCTAATAGGCATGGTTCATGATCTCACTCCTTATGAGAGGCTATGGAAGCCAAATGTGAGCTATTTACGAGTGTTCAGAAGTATATGTAATGCCCACGTGCCTAGTCAGTTGAGACACAAGTTTGAGGCTAAATCTAAAAAGTGCATATTTGTTGGATACTCAGAAGAAAAGAAAGGATATAGATGTTATAATCCTATTACAAAATAATGTATAGTAAGCAGAGATGTTATATTCAATGAAAATGCATCATGGTATGCATCCAAAGATATGGTTGTGATAGAGAATGATATGGATGATTCTATGCATAATGTTCATGATGAGCGAGGAACAAGTCGTAGACATTTTGACCATAGAAATTCAAGACTATGGTTCATATGAGTTTCCTACCCATAAAATGTCATGGAGTGAAAATGCGGACTATGCAAGAAGAAAGGAGAAACGAGACGATACGTACATGTTTGCTTTAGATATTGATGATGAGATAGTTACACCTCGCATGTTGAAAAATATGAAGGAGAAATATGTTCCTCCACATGCAAGGAAAGAGACACGTTGAAGATCAGATGAAGAAACACCTTTGAGACGATCTACCAGAGTAAGACATCCTGTGGATAGAGTGAATGTATACAATAAGTCTATGAAGCTTCATTATGCATACATGATAGAGAGAATCAGGCATGATGAACCAAAGAATTTCCATGATGCATCATAAGTTGAAGATTGGTGCAAAGCAATGGATGAAGAGATGAATGCATTGAAGAAGAATGGTACATGGGAATTAGTGAAATTACCACCAAATATGAAATCTATTGGATGTAAATGGGTATATAAAGTGAAGTGCAAAAGTGATGGTTCAATGGAAAGATTTAAAGCGCGCTTAGTTGCAAAAGGATATGCACAAGTATATGGATTGGATTATGATGAAATCTTTAGTCTAGTGGTGAAAATGACAACAGTGAGAAGCGTGATTGCATGGGATGCTATGAACGATTGGAAATTCTATCCAATGGATGTTAAAAATGCATTCTTGAATGGAAAATTGCTTGAGGAAGTCTATATGCAGCAACCAGAAGGTTATGTGCATGCAAAGTATATTGACTATGTATGCAGATTAAAGAAAGTGCTTTATGGATTGAAACAAGCTCCAAGAGCATGGTTTGAACGATTCACTAAGAAGTTGTTGGATCTGAAATTTATGCAATCAAAGCCTGATTTTTTGCTCTTTATATGGAATCAAGGAAGTGAAACAATTCTGCTAGTGATTTATATAGATGATTTGATCAATACTGAGAATGATGAGAAGCGGATTGATGATTTGAAAAGGCAACTAAAATCTGAATTTTTTATATCAGATTTGGGAGAGCTAAAATACTTTTTGGGAATTGAAGTAATTTCAATGAAAGAGGGAATTTGGATGATACAAGGCAATAATATGCTAGAAATGCTTGAGAAACTTGGTATGAATGCTTGCAAACCTGTTGATATGCCACTTGATGCTAATGTTAAGCTTATGGATGATGGAAAGTGATTGGATGATGCCAATGTGTATAGAAAAATGGTTGGAAGTTTGGTTTATGTAACAAAGATGAGACCGGATTTGAGTTTTGCAGTTGGTTTGGTTAGTTAGTTTATGCATAAAACATGTAGAGTGCACTTGGATGTAGTGCAACACATATTGCAATATGTGAAAGGAACATGCAACTTTGGTTTGTTTTATGAGAGAAAAGTTCAGCCATGTATATATGCATATACAAATGCAGATTGGGCAGGAAATATCATGGATCAAAGGTCAACAAGTGGATTTTCATTTTCGAGTGGAAGTGCAATCCTTTCATGGAGTAGCAAGAAGCAACCAACTATCGCTTTGTCAAGTACCAAAGCTGAATATAGAGGCATTACACAAGCCGTTTGTGAAGCAACATGGGCAGATTTGATGACGTGGTACCTTTATGTAAAACCAAAAGTGAATCTGAAACAATTCTCCACTGCCGTGAATGCGTGAATTCCAGAACTCTCTTTATCATAGTGGTTTTGATTTCATGGCGCCATAGCTATGCTACTACAAGACTTCAAGTAGTACATGGTAGAGACTCTTTTCTAGTCATAATAGTGCACTTAGATTGTTTTTCTATGAATATTTACATAGAGATATTACTTTCAAGACGTGCTTACAGCCTGTGTATACACATATGCTTTGTGGAAAAGCTTATGGAAACATTTTTTAATGTACCTTCAACTATAATCTCATTCGTGGAATAATGTTAGTGTGCCTTCATTTTTAAAAAAATACTAAGTTCATTTTGGTTATTCATTTGCCTTCCTTAAATGAATGTATTGTAAATCTTTAGGCATAAAATCAAAGTATTGTCACCCAAGTATATTTAAAACATGTATGAGTATGTGCATATGTATGTGTATGTGTATGTGTATTTGAATGTGTATGTGTATGTGTATGTGTATGTGTATGTGTATGTGTATGTGTATGTGTATGTGTATGTGTATGTGTATGTGTATGTGTATGTGTATGTGTATGTGTATGTGTATGTGTATGTGAATGTGTATGTGTATGTGTATGTGTATGTGTATGTGTATGTGTATGTGTATGTGTATGTGTATGTGTATGTGTATGTGTATGTGTATGTGTATGTGTATGTGCATGTGTATGTGTATGTGTATGTGTATGTGTAGGTTTATATGTATTTGTGTGTATGTGTATGTGTATGTGTATGTGTATGTGTATGTGTATGTGTATGTGTATGTGTATGTGTATGTGTATGTGTATGTGTATGTCTATGTGTATGTGTATGTGTATGTGTATGTGTATGTGCATGTGCATGTGCATGTGTATGTGTATGTGTATGTGTATGTGCATGTGTATGTGTATGCATATGTGTCTGTGTATGTGTCTGTGTATGCATATGCGTATGTGTATGTGTATGTGTATGTGTATGTGTATGTGTATGTGTATGTGTATGTGTATGTGTATGTGTATGTGTATGTGTATGTGTATGTGTATGTGTGTATGTGTGTATGTATGTGTATGTGTATGTGTATGTGTGTATGTGTGAGTGTATATATATATATATATATATACATACATATATATATATATATATATATATATATATATATATATATATATATATATATATATATATATATATATATATATATATATATATATATATATATATATATGTATATGTATATATATATATAGAGAGAGAGAGAGAAAGATAGAGATACATACATACATACATGCATACATACATACATACATACGTACATACATACATACATAGATACATACATACATACATACATACAAACATACATACAATCATACATACATGCATGCATGCATACATACATACATATATACATACATACATACATACATACATATATACATACATACATACATCTATATATGATCTGTGTTTTATCTTCAGCAGTGAGGCCATGATGACGTCCTGGAGTCCTGAAATTAGAAGCAACAGCACATCTATGGCATAGGTTACTAACAGCGTTCTAGGACGAAGGCAGAGCTTTGCTCCTCACTTATTTGCTCCATAAATAAAAGGTCCATAAACAGCGATTGAACAGCATATGTCAAAATTAGCAGTTGCATTAATTGACATGGATCACCCTAAGCTGAGATACAACAAATAACCAAGTTACCATTTTCCGATATGATTATGGGACAAGCTTGAAATTCTTCTTTTGCATATCTCATTTGCATCCAAGCAAGCAGATTACATAAGCGTTGATGATTATTACACAGCTGTGTTAGATCAACGTGGAATACATGACTCAGTTGAAGTTGCCCGCAGTCGTAGAGTTTGGAAGTCATGGAATCCGTCAGACGAAGAGTGGAACGATGAGCCCTGCCGCAAAGAGGCGTGTGTATACAAAGCTGGACGATAAAGTTCGGAACATTCTGCATCAGCCATGCCTCCTGCAGGCAAGTACGACAATCTGACGGATTGAGAAATCGAGAGAAAAGGAATGCCATGAAGGCGACGCAATCATCGTTGTGCGACTGCAAAGCACAATCAGCGTTGTTCGACTGCAAAGCACGGCATTCCATGACTTTCAAACTCCACGACTTCGAGCAACTTCAAACATGGAAAGACTGAGGATTTTTTTTTTTTTCGTTTTTTTTTTTTTTTTTTTTGGAAGTACGAGCGAATCTCTCCGCAGTTCTGATTAAATTTGATACCTTTTCTGTAAAGGCAGGCAAGAGGCTTCCAACCTACGATCAAAAGCTGACCAGAGCGACTTCATTCCAGGTTCCGAAAATTGTATAAGACATTGATGCGTACAAAATTGTATAACACATTGATGCGTACAAAATTTTGTCAGATGTAAATCGAGGTTCCGAAATTCTGTCAGATGTAAATCGGATATGTGCTAAGTAGACGCTGAATTGTGCTTCCATGCCTCCTCTAAATAACTTGAGGTTTAAAATACCCACACCGATGGTCTTTGTTTTATTTTATACATATCAAAATTGTGTGATATTTTGTATACATGAAATTGTATAAGACATTAATGTGTAGCAAATTTTATCACATGTAAATCCTACAGACATGTAAATCGAGGTTCCAAAATTTCCTTCCTACAGACATGCAATCCTGAAATTAGGTCTTCTCTGATGTAGAGCGGCACGAATAATCATTTCTCGCGATTAAGTGGTATGTGTCAATCACAATGGATGTGTGGATCGCGATGGATGTGTCAATCATGATGGATGTGTGGATCACGATCGATGTGTTGATCGCGATGGACGTGTCAATTATGATGGATGGCATCAATCATGATGGATGGTTTCAATTGTGATTGATTGTACCTTTTGGATTTTCTCATCGGTTTATGTCAATCCTATGTGTCCTGATGGTTAAAGTTTTCGTCGATCTTATGTGTCAACCATGATATTTGTGTTAATCTTGATGGACAAGGGTGTCCATTGTGATGGATCCTACCTATCACGATGAACAAAGCAGTCCAATGTGGTTTGTCAATCATTATGCATAGGTTGTCCATCGCGATGGACATGCTATCTATCATGAAGCACAATGTCAATCTTGATGGATGTTGTCTGTCATGATGGATAGAGAAAACTCAAATATTTTTGGGATCTATGTGGGTTGTGATGTGAAAGGCCTCTACTCTATGATGATCTACTCAAATGTATCAAAGGAACACTTCTTGTGTCTGTCAAGATGGATAGAGGTTTGCCCCGAGACTTGTGTAGAGATTTTGTGTGCCTACTGGAGTTGTTGCAGCTTCTGTGGATGCCGATACCTACAAGAAACTCTAGTTCTGAGGCTGAATATAGGGTACCTTTCATAGCTAATGTTGAGTATGTGTGGCTAATATGCCTTATGGCTGATTTGGGTGTTTGTCAATCTTCTACCACCACCATCTTCATTGAGATTCAAAGCCCATTAGCAGTTAAGAACCCTATGTTCCCTTGCACTAAGGACATTGAGTTGCACTGTCGCAAAGGCTCTACCTAGGGTGAAGTTTGAAGTTTTCTGCAAAGCTTTTGACTAATTTCATTTTGTGGATTGAATTCACATGCTTGGCACTTCTTTATACATGAGTCCTAGCTCCTTGTTCACTGCATCACTCTGAGGGCAGATTCATTCATATATTTAGGTATTTATGTGTGTGAACACACTAGGACTGTCGTGGCACTTTTTTCCCTCTTTAGGAGGTTCTTTTCCCTAGTGTGTATATATACCTATAACTCTAATGGTTCACTTATCTTTTTACATTCTCTTGGTAATACATTCAATATTGTGAGTTGTGATCCAAGCTTCTTCTTCTTCCTTGTGTTATTTGCGTGCTTCCATACACATCAAATTCCAACAATACATAGATAACGAACTACATGGATAAATAGATTAATACATAGTTAAATATATATAGACAAGTAGATACGTAGATTAATAATCTCGTGCCTAGAAATATGCATAGATTAGTAGATTTATAATTAAATAGAAAAGTTAATCATCATCTTGAAGTGAATCTATGTAACTATTAAGAATGTAAGAGTCAAAGAATCAGACATTTGTACCATTTCACATACACTCACTATACTATGTACGATTGTTGTCACATGAGTGTATCTAACTATTGTGAGAGCAAAAGTCAATGAATAAGACAATCACAATCATACATATGTAAGACACTCATATGTGAATCATAACATATGCATGAAACACAATGAACATAGCAAGAAACTAGAAAATAGATGAAAAATATAGCAATACCTGAATGATATGATGAGGAAAGTGCTCTAAGAGTGGCATGGTAGTAGTAGAGCTCTAAGAACTTGTCAAAAAGCACGTGTAGAATAAGTGTTTTGATTTAAATGAAAGAAAATATTTTTTTTTGCTTAGAAATAGCTTTTCAACCGAAAGCACTTTCTATTGAAAGGAGTTTTGATTCAAAGTGCCTTAGATCAAAAATATTTGTGTTACCAATTTTTTATTTTTGTTTATTCACAAATCCCCAAATATAATGAACATACTCAATATTTTTTTATTATTCCATCAAATAAATGAAACCTAGATTAAAACCACTCAATGACAAAATCATTGTTTTAACATAAAGGATTGATTGGGATCCTATATGCATAAAAGTAAAATTTTAACAGTTTCTACCTTCAACGTTGCCATGCTTTGCTTCTACTTATCTCGTCATTGAAAGGTTTCCCCTTCTCCCTTGAGATGGTTCATCATGGTATAACTGATTTTGCATAATCCTTATTGAATGTCTTGTGGAATCTTCATAAGCCTATAAAGATCTTTAGTTCTTCGAAGTTCCTTGGATATCTTCATTGCATGATACGCTACACATTATGAGGATCCATGTGGAATCCTTACTTAGAGATGACATGCCCTAAGTAGATCACTTCTTTATTTCAGAGTTCACACTTTGAATCCTTGGAAAAGAGAAAAATTCTCTCTAAGCATATGGACATCTTTTTATAAGTATTCCATGCACTATAGGCTAGGATGCCATTAAGTAATTCTTCTATGAATTGACCTAGATAGGATCATAGGACATGATTCACGAGTTACATGAACATGGCAAGCGAGTGTGCACCTAAGGAATTTGACTTGGATATGAAGGAAATAGGGATAGATGAGGTAATTGTAAGTTATAAGAAACACGGCATGCTTATGGAAAGAACATAAAAGATATAGTCGGTCTTGCAAGCTACCTTAAAAACTTAAAGGCTACTTAGTAACTAAAGATTAGTTTATTGTGTAGATGATTTTTAGCATGATGATGTGGATAGTCGATCATTTTTTTATTCTCATAAAAGCAATGTAAGTAAAATATATGTTTCGGTCACCAAAAAGAGAGGACGTAAATGGTCGACGAAATGAGGAACATATTGATAACCATTGCGCGACCAAGGAGATTGATTTGCATGCCTCTCCAATAGTTTAACTTGCTTCTAGGTCTAGCCAGGACCTAGCTCCACTGTTGTGCCATCGAGATACCAAAGCCCAAGGGGATCCCAAGAAGCCAGAAAACTTGGCCTTGAAGAATGTTTTGACAGCCATGCACAAAGAGAAGGTCACGCTGAGTATAAATGCTTAGGTCCTTTAATTGAATATAAATGCTTAGGTCCTTTAATTGAGTTGGTCTCACATAAGAGAATCATCATACTTTGGCATTTAAGGATAAGTGTTCTTTAGATTATAATAGTAAATAAATAGTTATTTTCAAGAAGATGCACGATCTATGAGAATGTCTTCATTGATATATAGTTATACATACTAGTGATGACGTGGCAACTTTATGTAAAACCAAAAGCGAATCAATATTAAACAATTCTCCACCGCCGCGAACACGTGAATTGTTGAACTCTCTCTGTCGAATTTCATGGTGCCATAGCTGCGCTACTACAGGACTTCACGATGGCATTAGAGCTGGAGTTGAAGCTGCACACGCCCACGACATATAAAGTGGCCAATTCAGTTGGAGTCGTTGCCTTCCATGGACTACCTTCTCCAGAGCAAGTAATACAATAGTATGACATCAAATGGTGAACACTAAAAAGCATACTTATGGCGAACATTGAAAAGCCAACTTTGAGTGCAACACATACGTAATCTTTAAATTGAGGTGAGAGGGTGATAATGAGAAGTGAAAGCATCGTTACCCCCATCGTATGAGTAGATCGCTGCTCATAGAGATTTTTCCCTATTGCTTAACATCTCCAAAGTGCAGAGATTTCACGCACAAGAAGGGCATAGTATAATGAGTGCCCTAAGATCCCTTCCTCTTACTTATCCAATCACTCTTATTGCTATGCTTTCTAGAGAAGCGTGAGGTTCTAAGAAAGAATTTTAGGAATTATTGAGAGGTCATCTACATTAAGAGTTTACACATTTCATTTAATTTTCATTTCGATTGCATGTGGCAGGTGACATCATGTATACTCTTGCGGGTCCGTGAATGGACAATACTCACAGGCTGTGAGACGAATGTATGCATTTTGCAGGTCCTTTATGTGGACAACTCACACGCCTTGTGAGGTTTTATTACCCTATTGAAAGCCATTGAATTTAAACAAAAAGTGAGGGACGTGGTAAGGTTTTTAACTGGGGTATTCTCATGCTTAGAGATACTCTGGTGATAGAGGTGGAAGGCAAAGAGAAGAGAGTCCAAAGACCTCGTGTACTGATCATCGGATGAATGTATGATTTTGGGGCCTCCCATCAGAGTATATATGCTTACGTTATCTGTTGTTCTTGATGCTTTTTACCCAGAGTTTGGGTTTTGGAGTGGATTCACTATAGTTTATTTGGCTCATATACACTTTGGACAAAGGAGATTTTGCCGAATTTTTTTCGGAGAGCTAAAATTAAGCATATAAGTGCATAGAGATGCAGGGAGTGCCTAGATCAAGAGGAAAAACATTAAGATTACTTGTGAACATTCAATTTTTGGTGCATATATCTAGAAATACAGCCGAAATGCTATCGAATTTTTCCTAGGTCTCACAATAAGATCGCCATTGTATAGAGAAGTGCTTAAATTGCAATGATGGGTGATAACATTGTGCAAATAGTTGGTGATAAGTTGAATAAAGAAAATTACCACATATGGCCGTATAGGATGGAGAATTTCTTGATGGGAAAAGGATTATGGGGATTAGTTAATGGAGAGGACGAGTGTCCTGAGGTGCTAGAGAACCTGAATGCAGAAGAGCAAAAGGAATATAAATCATGGATAGAAAAATCTAGAAAGGTTCTCCATTCGATTTTGATATGTATATCAGAGAGTCTCATACCACATATTATGAAGGCTAGCATACCAAAGGAAGCTTGGGACATAATTCATAAGATATATGGTACGCCGACGGAAGCTAGAAAAATTCACTTAAAGCAAAAGTTGCATAGTGTATGGCATGGAGATAGGTCCATAACGGATTATGTGGCTGAAATTAGAAAGATCACTGATAATTTAGCTTCCATAAACTACAAGGTTGAAGATGATGATATCGTATCAAATATGCTAAATGTTCTAGGACTATAGTACAAGAGGTTAGATACTTCTATCTCAGTGAGAGGCACTATGCCAGATTTTGATGAGCTAGTAACTCTTTGCATGACAGAAGAAGTAAAACTTGGTTTGAATGCATCGAGAAGTGGCAATTCAAGAGATCATGCATTCATTCAGCATAGAGGAAGAGGTTCTCGTCATGGACATTCATCTTCTAAAAATGCAAACACGATGGATATGCCAAGAGGTAGAGGAAGATCAAACTGGAGATGTAGAGGAAATTACCAGGCACCGGGGAACTGTGACCATTGCGGCAAGTATGGCCATTTTGAGAAAGATTGTTATTATAAACAGAACAGTCAAAGAGGAAGAGGTAGAAGCCATTATGTAGCACATGGAAACTTCTCTACTGAAAGTTCATATAGAGACTATGGTAGAGATAATATATTTGCGATGGAGCTTCTTTTGAATAGTATGTCAAAGCCTGGAAACGATTATGAATTGGTACATAAACTCTCGTTGCACAAATCACATGATGAGCATTCGAAACTGGTTTGAGTCAAAAGAGGCTTTGAAGACTAAATAGTATGTGGCAACTGGTGATGATACCTTACACATGATTAACAATGTTGGGAATGTACCGCTAGTACAAAGAAATGGTGTTCCAAACACATAAAGTGATGCCTTACATGTGCCTAGCATAACAAAGAATTTAGATTTGGTTGGTCAACTTGCAGATCAAGACGTGGAAGTTATTTTCAATAAACATGGTTGTTTCATAAATCACTTTAAGTATGGAAAAGGAGGAAAATTTCTTGGTCATAGAAAAAAGATGGGTAGATTGTTCACGTTTGACATGGGTACACCTTTTTATGAGAATATGTATGCAAAGAATAGTGAATACTCAGATGTAGCTAAATTATGGCATAAGTGAATTGGTCATATCAATTTTCGGAAGTTAAAATCTATGGAAAAGCAAATGTTAGTGCGTGGACTAACAAGATTTGGTCATTTAAGCTTCAAAAGAATATGTGAAGCATGCCCATTTGGGAAACATCAACGTATGAAGTTTCAAAAAAGAGAAATGCATAGAAGCAGACCTCTAGAGCTAATCCATAGTGATGTGGTTGGACCTGCTAGAACAAAATCCGTTGGTGGCTCACTATATTTTTTAATATTCATTGATGAGTATAGCCGATATACATGGATTTATTTCTTGAGGCATAAGACTAAAGTTTTTGCGTGCTTTGTGAGACTCAAAAGTATGGTTGAAAAGCAGTTGGGAATATATATAAAATACCCATGACCAGATTCAGGGGGAGAATGTATCTCAAGAGAATTTGATCAATACCTTAGTGAGCATGGAATCAGAAGGCAATTGTCTTGTAGATATACACCACAACAAAAAGCTATTGCATAACGCAAAAATCGTGTGATTGAAGAAGTTGCTAAAGCCATGTTGAATAAAAAGAACATGCCAGATATGTTTTGGATATAAGCTTGTCATATGGCTGTGCATGTTATAAATAGATCTCCAACAGGCATGGTTCATGATGTCACTCCTTATGAGAGGCTATGGAAGCATAAGCCAAATGTGAGCTATTTACGAGTGTTTGGAAGTATTTGTTATGCACACATGCCTAGTCAATTGAGACACTAAGTTAAGGCTAAATCTAAAAAGTGCATATTTGTTGGATACTCAGAAGAAAAGAAAGGATATAGATGTTATAATCCTATTACAAAAGAATATATAGTAAGAAGAGATGTTATATTTGATGAAAATGCATCATGGTATGCACCCAAAGACATGGTTGTGATAGAGAATGATATGGACGATTCTATGCATAATGTTCATGATGAGCCACAAACAAGTCGTAGACATTTTGATCATGAAGAAAGTCAAGACTATGGTTCATATGAGTTTCCTACACCTAAAACGTCATGGAGTGAAAATGTGAAGGACTATGCAAGAAGAAAGGAGAAAGGGAAACATATGTACATGTCTGATTCAGATATTGATGATGAGATAGTTACGCCTCGCATGTTGAAAAATATAAAGGAGAAATATGTTCCTCCACGTGCAAGGAAAGAGACACGTTCAAGATCATATGAAGAAACACCTTTGAGATGATCTACGAGAGTAAGACATCCTGTGGATAGACTGAATTTATGCAATAAGTCTATGAGGCTTCATTATGCATACATGATAGAGAGAATCAAGTATGATGAACGAAAGAATTTTCATGATGCATCACAAATTGAGCATGGGTGCAAAGCAATGGATGAAGAGGTGAATGCATTGAATAAGAATGATACATGTGAATTAGTGAAATTGGCAGCAAATAAGAAAGCTATTGGATGTAAATGGGTATATAAAATTAAGTGCAAAAGTGATGTTTCATTGGAAGGATTTAACGCGTGCTTAGTTGCAAAAGGATATGCACAAGTATATGGATTGGATTATGATGAAACGTTTAGTCCAGTGGTGAAAGAAAGCGCTTTATGGATTGAAACAAGCTCCAAGAGCATGGTGTGAACGATTTACTAAGAAGTTGTTGGATCTGAAATTTAAGGAATCAAAGGCTGATTATTCATTGTTTGTATGGAATCAAGGAAGTGAAACAATTCTATTAGTGATTTATATAGATGAATTGATCATTACTGGCAATGATGAGAAGAGGCTTGATGATTTGAAAAGGCAACTAAAATCTAAACTTTTGATATCAGATTTGGGAGAGCTAAAATACTTTTTGGGAATTGAAGTGATTTCAATGAAAGAGGGAATTTGGATGATACAACACAATTATATGCTAGAAATGCTTGAGAGATTTGGTATGAATGCTTGCAAAGTTGTTGATACGCCACTTGATGCTAATGTTAAGCTTATGGATGATGGAAAGTACTTGCACGATGTCAATGTGTATAGAAAAATGGTTGGAAGTTTAATTTATGTAACAAAGACGAGACCGGATTTGAGTTTTGCAGTTGGTTTGGTGAGTCAGTTTATGCATAAACCATGTAGAGTGCACTTGGATGTAGTGCAACACAGATTGTGATATGTGAAAGGAACATGCAACTTTGGTTTGATTTATGAGAGAAAAGTTCAGCCATGTATATATGCATATACAAATGCAGATTGGGTAGGAAATGCCATGATCAAAGGTCAACAAGTGGATTTTCATTTTCGTTTGGAAGTACAATCATTTCATGGAGTAACAAGAAG